>OZ012696.1:31975141-31991647 GCA_963942565.1 Maea johnstoni
AGATTTTACCTCCGGAAATTTATTCATTAAATATCTCATTAAGAGGATTCCATTTAGAATCAGTCACAGTAACGGCCATTTGTCCTTGCATGGGAGAGAGTTGATTCAAAAAGTAGTGATTAAAAGATTTCTCTTCCGGAAATTGACAATGGCCATTAATTTAATATCTCAATAAGAGGAACCCATTAATAACCAGTTACAGAAACAGCCATTTGTCCTTGCATGGGAGAAAGTTGATTCAAAAAGGATTTTATGAAAGTTTTCTCTTCCGGAAATTGACACTGGCCATTCATTGAATATCTCATTAAGATGAACCCATTTAGAACCGGTCACAGTTAAACGGCCATTTGTCCTTGCATTTGAGAAAATTGATTCAAAAAGGATTTTATAAAAGATTTCACCTCCGGAAATTTACACTGGCCATTCATTAAATATCTCGTTAAGAGAATTCCATTTAGAATCAGTCACAGTAACGGCCATTTGTCCTTGCATGGAAGAATGTTGATGAAAAAAGGTTTTAATAAAAGTCTTCTCTTCCCGAAATTGACACTGGCCTTTCATTAAATATCTCTTTAAAAGATTTCCATTTAGAATTAGTCACAGTAACGGTCAGTTGTCCTTGCATGGGAGAAAGTTGATTCAAAAAGGATTTTGTAAAAGATTTCTTTTCCGGAAACTGACACTGACCATTCATTGATAATGAAATCAACAAAGTGCCATTTATAGAACCAGTTACAGAAACAGCCATTTGTCCTTGCATGCGAGAAAGTTGATTCAAAACGATTTATGAAAGATTTCTTTTCCGTTAATTGACACTCGTTGAATATCTTATTAAGAGGAATCCATTTAGAACCAGTCACAGCAACGACCATTTGTCCTTGCATGGGAGAAAGTTGATTCAAAAAGGATTTTATGAAATATTTCTCTTCCGGAAATTGGCACTG
Organism: Maea johnstoni; assembly: GCA_963942565.1. Taxonomy (NCBI): domain Eukaryota; kingdom Metazoa; phylum Annelida; class Polychaeta; order Spionida; family Magelonidae; genus Maea; species Maea johnstoni. The sequence continues at coordinate 31,976,086 of OZ012696.1, forward strand.
GTCATTCATTAAATATCTCAATAACAGGATTCCATTTAGAACCAGTTACGGAAACAGCCATTTGTCCTTACATGGGAGAATGCTGATTCAAAAAGGATTTCATAAAATATTTCTATCCGAAAATTTACATTTACCATTCATGGAATATCTCATTAAGAGGAATTCATTTAGAACCAGTCACAGCAATAGCCGTTTTAGTCCAGTCAAATTATGAAATACCTAGAACAAATTGCTACAGAAAGTTTTTTTGCTTTGACTGGTTCATTGGACCTAACTGAACATCATATCAAAAGTTTCCCGAAAGTTACCCCCTCTAAGGGCCCTAATTTGCATAAATTCAAAATGGCTGCCAATAGTCCATTGGACAATTCACAGATTTCAGGGCCTTGTATTTCCATCAACTAACAATCACACATCAGTTAAATTTACAGGTCTGAATAAGTATGTTATATAGATGCTGTAAACAGAAAATATAATTGTAATATTGACCGTTTGGTCAAATATGGTCATTTAACGTGACGTGACGGGGTGCGTATTATCTAGGGGGTGCGGGGTGTGGGCGGAGTAATACGGTACTAGTATTTTTATATTTTCAATGGCCAATTTCTCAAAATGTACTTAACCTTGATTAACAATATTTCAGAGCTATGCAAGTATAGAGTAGGGATACTGCCAGGGGAGATGGCCCTTTTTCTTGACAATTTTTAGTCAAATAGGGCCATCTGAAAGTACATGTACCTGTTTCACCATGATAAATATGTTTCGGTTGATTTTATCAGTTTTTGCAGATCAATATGTCTTATATGTATTTCATATTTGATACTGTTTATGCCCTCACATAATGTATCATGGTACCTGTTAAAAGTTCTGATACAAAACTACTTTGTGTATGAAAGTTCAAAAATTGAAATGATGATCAAGTGCTTCCAAAATAGGTTCATTTGCAGACTCGCTGAATGCTACCAATTGGTCAAAAAATTGGATCCAGCCCATAGAGTCACTTTCAAATTTTATTTTTGATAAGAAGAATGACCAGAAAAAAAACATACTTCATTATACAGCATGCTTTTAGATATAGCCCTCAAAAAACTGTTATAGTAAGTTGTAAGATATTGATCTGCATAAACTGAGAGAATAGCCAAAATGTATCTTTTTATGATCAAACAGGTACTTTCAAATAACCCTATTTGACTACCCCTATACATAATGCCTATTGTATACTTGCATTGCCCTGAAAATATTGTTTATCTAGGGCTAAGTACTGCAGACATTTAATTCCTGCAGCAATCAAGCGGATGTCTGCAAGTGCCTGGTTGTACAGACACCCATGGATAACATGTCAAAAAGTAAGCCAAGGACATCATTGACCCACGTAGCTTGTGATTCAAAGCTACTTTCAGTTGTGAGGTCATCCATGCCCAGGAAAGTGGGTGGCAATCAGGGGTGCAGTTGTGTATTGTGTTCTGCACAGGCTGCCCATGCATTTAATGCAGGAATTAAATGTTGGCACGGTACATTTAGAGCAATTAGCTCCTTCTCTAAGGTAAAAAGACCATATTCAAATGACCGTATTTGACCAAAGGGTCAATATTTAAATCATATTGTCTTTTTACGACATCAATGTAACAAACTTGTTCAGACCTGAGGATGCTGTATGATTATTGATTGTCGGAAAATACAAGGTCCTAAAATCTGTGATGTGAATAACCAAAACTCCCTTTAGCAAAGGTCAAATGGTCATTTTAAATGATGTTATTTGACCAAAAGGTCAATAGTAAAATTGTATTTTCTTTCTGCAGCATCTATGTAACATACATCTTCACACCCAAGGATTTAGCTACTATATGCCTGTTAGTTCAGGAAATACAAGGCCCTGAAATCTGTGAATTGTCCAATTTGGCATAAAAAGGGACATACCCGGTACTAGTACCTTGGGAGCTCAATATCTCAAAACAGCTACCAGCTGCAGATGTCCATCAAGCAGGTACTTGAGGGGTTCATGGGCTTTCAAAATATAAGGTTAATTTGCAGTCCCCCCAACTGGTACCAGTTTACGCAATCCCCCCAACCGATGCAAAATACCAAAACGCTCCTTATCAAAGGTCAAATGGCCATTTTCAAATGACCTTATTTGACCAAAGGGTCAATATCACAATTGCATTTTCTTTTTATAGCATCTATGTAGCATACTGATTCAGACCTGAGGATTCAATTGCTATAATTGCTTGTTAGTCCAGAAAAAAGGCCCTGAAATCTGTGATGTGAATAACCAAAACTCTCCTTAGCGAAGGTCAAATGGCCATTTTCAAATGACTTTGTTTGACCAAAGGGTCAATATTAAAATAAATATTTCTTTCTGCAGCATCTATGTAACATACTCATTGAGACTTAATGATATCACTGCTATATGATGGTTAGTTCAGGAAATACAAGGCCCTGAAATCAGTGAATTGTCCAATTTGGCATAAAAAGGGGTTCAAGGGCTTTCAAAATATAAGGGTTATTGGTGGTCCCCCAAAGTGGTACCAAGTTATACCGATATTAGTTTTTTTGGGCTTAGTACAATCTAGGGCAGTTTTTTAATCTTAAACCTTGGTGTTAAATTTTTTTTTGAGTCTGTAGGGTGGTTTCATTCTTTAGCAACATGGCAAAAATTGTCCGTTTTTAGCACTTTCTTAACATTTTTGTCCCAAATTTGACCACTAGGATGCATTTGTGGAAAATATTTTTACATAGCAATGTCAAACAACATCTGTAGTACATACATGCCAACATTGGAGGTTCAACTCTCAAAAACAAAAAAATGCTGAAGAAATCCCCAAAATCATATGTTTTTGGCCATTTTTAGGTGAAAATATGCAAATTAGGGTCCTTAGGGGGAGTAACTTTCGGGAAACTTTTGATATAATGTTCAACTAGGTCAAATTAACCAGTCAAAGCAAAAAAACCTTCCGTAGCAATTTGTTCTAGGTTAGGCTATTTTCAGCGTAGATTGACTGGACTATTTGTCCTTGCATGTCTTTTTATGTTGATTCAAAAGAGATTTCATGAATGATTTCTTTTCTGGATATTAACACTGACAAATCAATTGATACCTCAACAATAGGATATCATCTAAATCTAGCTACAAGCAAAAAGATTATTGCCCTTACATGGGAGGAGGTGAATTTATAAAAGATTTCTATATCAGTAATTGTCATTGGTAATTCTTGTTAGTAGGAATTAAGCTAAACTACCTTTACATGTAGTCTGTGATTAAGGCATTGTGTCCCATAGAGGAATACAAAAAACCCTTCAAGCAGTTCAATGAACATATAACCTCCCCCCCCCCCCCCCCCCGAACCCCACCTCACCCGTAAAATATCCTCACAGCCCATCGCTGTGTTTCTAGGTATAGGAGAGCTCCCGTCTGGGTATAATTGTGCATTACTACCACCATCAACAGGGAGAACGAGGTGTGGATCGCGCTATTACCTCCATTCTATTGCGATTAATATTTAAAATGTGAATAAAGTGGCGAGATTGTCTCGTTTCCGGGGACACGCCACCATCAGAGTGCGTGGACTACTACGTGAAACGCGAAACAGATGCTACTTGGCTGGGGTAATGGGGGTTACATGACGAGTGAGATAAAATTAGGAACTATTTTTTTTTTGACATGAGGTGTATCATCGCTTGCAGGTTCAGAGTTCAGTACCGACATTTAATTACTGCACTAGTCTATCGGACATGTGCCTGTGCCTGGTTGTAAAAGCACCCATGAATAGCCTGTAAAAGAAATAAGCCAAGCACACCAATGACCCACGTAGATTTCGAATCGAAGCTACGTTCAGTAGTCAAATCATCCATGCATCCATGCCCAAGAAACTGGGTAGTAATCGGACGTGAGGTCGTGTATTATGCCCGGGCTACCCATGCACTTAGTGCAGGATTTCAATGCCGGCACTGCAATTGAGCTTTCTTGACTAGCGAGATATAGAAACAAAATGTGTGACATGAGGTTCGTATCACCACAATGCATGTGCCCTACATGTAGTTGAAGTCTGGGCGGCTGGGCTGGAGTAATTGAAGTCTGGCTCAGATATTCCTGACCGGTATCTGGCAATGATGAAATGGAGGGCAGCCAATGATGTGCGCGTGTGGGGTCTTGACCAAGTCACAATTCTCTCGTCTTGAATGGACACCCTGGATTAAATGAAGCGCTTCACCAATGTGTAGTTGTGCACCTTTATTTGTAATTATTTGTATCTGTATTAAAGTGCCGGCATTTAATTTCTGCACTAAATGCGTGACAGACCAGGTATGATACACGACCACACGCCCGATTGCCACCGAGTTTCCAGGACATGGATATATGAATGACCTGACAACTGAACGCAGCTTTGATTCGCAAGTTACGTCGATCATTAATGAGCCTGGTTTATATTTTTGACATGCTATCCATGGATGTTTGTACAAGCAAACATTGGCAAACGTCCGGTCGACTGGTGCAGGAATCAAATGTCTGCACTGTATCATCATCGCCACGCCCTCTAGCGGCGAGGACGATCAACAGGTTCATCAGGTACTTGGCCCTATATATATATATATATATATATATATATATATATATATATATATATATATATATATATATATATATATATATATATATATATATATATATATATATATATATATATATTTATATACATATATATATATATACATATATATATATATATACATATATATATATATATATATATATATATATATATATATATATATATATATATATATATATATATATATATATATATATATATATATATATATAGGCATCTCATTTAGGTTGACTTTGATGTGGCATTTGTCAGAAGTATTTGTTGTACAAGTGGCAAGCAATCCGTCGATTTAATCAGACGCGAACAAAGAAGATCTTACACTCGATTTATGTTGAGCGAATTTTGCCCAAGGCGAGATGTCTCGTCGAGTACGGCTGGATAGACCTTGATGCCTAGAGAACTTGTTAGACTGCTCTACCAGTGTAGGAATTAATCACGGGAGGTAGGTGATTGTATTGGCAATACCAATGCCCGGCCCTCTCAGCAACCATTGCCCATTCTTTAGGGGTTTTGAGTACTGGTATTGCCACAATCACCTACCTCCCGTGATCCATTCCCTATTATATCACAAGGCCTACAAACATGCTTTGGTCAAGTCCTTTGTTTTAAGTGAAGATCTAAAGTTAACTAAGCATGAGCAGAATGTTGCAACATTCTGGACGGTGCAACAATCTGAATGTCATATAACAATAGGAAGCATGTGCATATGTGACGCTCCCATTCCATTTTGTTGAGATGTTATTCATAGGGACTTCCTTACAACCAGGCACTGGCAGATACCCGGTCGAGCGGTGCAGGAATTGAATGTCTTTACTGTAGTAGTGTGCGCGCGGCACGTGCTAAAAATGGTTTGCTGATCCGAATACCCTAGTTTTACCCTTTTATGTGACCAAAAACATTCTCAACTGCCTTTGGGTATGGCCAATTTTCTTCAATGGGTATTTCTGTCTCATAGCGGTACAAAACACATTCCCACATGTTCATATCAAATCACGTATATTACATGTAGCTCCCCTAGGAGCACTGACTATTCAACAGCATTGAGTAGGCATGTCACAAGATATTCCAAATTCGCTGGATTAGAAGAAATGATGTTATTGTTGCTTTCTGTTCATCAACTATTCATGCGAGACCCGTTCAATTCAGTGTCTCTGAGCAGAATCTGCGCAAAGATATATTGCCATCCACTAGCAAAACAGTTGCCCTACACGCAAGGGAGATCCATAATTTAGACTTATAGGGTTCTAATCCCACCTCGTGCTATCTTTCTTGTCCTTAGGATCAATATAGATGGCAACTGAGATGCGAATGGCCCTTTTATAGTGCCATGTATCCTAAAACAGTCCAGAAGGCATCATCACCTGAATGTCTTTCGTGTGTTATGCTGTGTGAAGGTAGCTCTAGTGTAAGGGGGACTTTATGTGCGCTTCAGGTGTAGATATATATTCCAAGGGAGATATGTTAGAACACTACAGTGCCATGTTCAACTACGTATGCACTTACAGTGTAATGTTCACATAAATTTGCAAATATACATGTATATATAAACATGTGTGCGTGGATGGATGGATAAAGATAAATGATATATACATACATATATATATATATATATATATATATATATATATATATATATATATATATATATATATATATATATATATATATATGATATATATATATATGTATATATATATATATATATATATATATATATATATATATATATATATATATATATATATATATATATATATATATATATATATATATATATATATATAAATATATATATATATATATATGTATGTATGTATATATATATATATATATACATATATATATATATATATATATATATATATATATATATAGAGAGAGAGAGAGAGAGAGAGAGAGAGAGAGAGAGAGAGAGAGAGAGAGAGATCATCTTGCCATCTAGCTGAGTCTTCAGACATGCCACACCACGCACTTGTTTTATGTCCCATAACTACGTATGCAGGTAGCTCTTCTGCATGCCAAAATGATGAGTAAGGAGTTTGCCAGGTGATTATTTATCCTGTTCTCACCTGTAATTGTACCTGAGTGTGCGGCCGCTGGGTGGTAATCTTCTGTCGCTCTCAATTGATCACGTTACCGACACTGTGCATTAACCTATTCATGTTGGAGCGCCAAAAACCGTCTGACTATTTTCGTGATATCTCCCTAACGAAATCAATTTCAGAAAATATTTGAAGGAGAAATGTTGCATTGAAATCAAACCCACAACTCTCCTTCAAATATTTTGAAAATTTATGATTAATTGCAAAGTTATTTTGAAAAGTAGCAAAGGTTCAGACGACACTTTAAGTCATGGAGGTCTCCAGGCATGAATGCATTAACCGCTTTAATTGTTCAGGAGACCCTCAGGGTAGATACATGTAGATGGAATTTTCAAAACAAGGGCAGGGAACGAAAAAGGCCAGTGACCTTTCTCTAGAGGATTCTTTCAATTGCAAGATGAAGAGATATTTAGCTTGATAAAGCACTGACTACTGTATAACTGGTTAATTTGGCGAGTACTTAAGTTGGCGTTTTTTTCAAAGAAGTATTTTCCCTGTATTTATTTTGACGTCTGGAGCAGTCAGAACAACGCCATCTTCATGTAGACATATTTTTATGCGATCTTTAATTTGGCGTTGATGGGCATTCTCCAAAAAACGCCAAATTAAAAACCACGCTAAATTAACCAGTTATACAGTACTAGCAATCAGGTGGGATAATTCTTCCATAGATATTTACATCCGTATTTATCATTCCCGAATCAATTTGTAACACATATAGCTACTATGGCATTTAGCTACTGATTAAGACCTTGAAATAGTTTTAAAAATGATCTCTGATCGGGAGAATATAGGTGCAATAGTCAGATCTTTTGCCTACCAATAACGTGAACGTGTTAATATGATTTACATTTACTTCATGGTCACGGGTTTTGGCCATCCATTCCCAAAGATAGATGACTCTAATTTGTTATAAACACGTGTGGCTTAACGCTGAGATAAACATGACGGTGTAGACCGTTCTATCATCAAATACAAAGAAATGGAAAGTGCGGATTTTGCAGTAAAATGATACAGTTACGAAAATCAATTCCTGCACTGAATGCATGGGCATGATACGCGACCGTGCACCTGACTGCCACCCAGTTTCTTGGGCGTGGATGACCTCACAACTGAACGTAGCTTTGATTAGCAAGCTACGTGGGTCATTAACGTGCTTGGCTTATTCTTTTTGATATGTTATACATGGATGGTTGTACGTGTACAACCAGGCACAAGCAGACGTCCGGTCGATTGGTGTACAAATTAAATGTTTGTACTGTACAGAGAAATTGAAAGTGTGATTTTGCAGTAAGGTACAGTACAGACATCTAATCCCTGCACCAGTCGACCGGACCCCTTCCAGTACCTGGTTGTAAAACCACCCATGGCTAACACGTCAAAAATGCAAGCCAAGCACCAATGACTTGCGTAGCTTACGAGCCAAATCTACGTTTAGTTGTTAGGTCATCCATGCATCCATGCCAAGGAAGCTCGGTGGCAATCGGGTCTCCGGTCGTGTATTATGCCCGGACTGCCCTGGCATTTAGTACAGGAACTAAATATCGACATTGTAGTGTTTAGAGTAAAGAATACCCATGAGGCCTCTAAGAACATGCGCCTGAAGGGAAGGGTCAAGGCTATCATCATGATAGACAGTCACTGGGGGGTAATCACTCATGCCATGTAAAATGTCAGGTTAATACGGTCAAACGGACGGACATGCTCGTTAAATATGTATGGGAAGAAGGGCAATAATTTTATCTAGCGGGTCTAGGTCGTTTGTGTAACACTGGCTAAGGTTTTAAGTACAAGTACCATACGATAAAACATAGGAGATAAAAATCACTCTTACAGTATAAAGTGTCAATCACACTGGTTAATACGGTCAAGCTGACGTGCATGTCTCTTTAAATATGCATGGAAGAAGAAGAGTAATAATTTTATCTGGCGGGTCTAGGTCGTTTCTGTGACACTGACTAAGCTTATGAGTAGCATACGATAAAACAGGATATATAATCACTCAGGTAGTTCGTAAAAGTGTCAGTCACATTTAAGAAAAGTAAAATAGATACTAAACTAAAGAGACTATACTACAGGCATTCAATTCATGCACTAGTCGACAGGCCGTCTACCAGTACCTGGTTATACAAACACCCATGGACAACATGACAAATGAATAATCCAATCACATTGCTAGGTCTTCAATTTAGCGCATATAATAATTCGTCTCTATCGACATATCCATTCCTTTATTCATCTAAGCTCTAACAGACTTTCTAGAGGCTATTTTCCCAGAACTCGGGATGTGGGCCTCATCTTTCGTCGTCACGTGACCCACGATTTCTAATGAATGTCTACCGGAGAAAAACATCCTGAATTTTCCCGGGATATTTGCATCTGAGATGGTTTAAGGAAGTTTCATTTCCTTCTGTTGCTACAAAATGCTAATGTGTATGCGTAGCAATGGACCATAACGCACTGAGTAAACAAAGCCAGAAGTGACGGCTTTCAATTAAATGCTTTTTATCGTACTAACCACTTTCACAAAATCATTTTACTTTGAAAATATAATTTATGTTCCGTACATGGGCTGCGGCAAAATCGAAGTTACAATTCCATTGATTTAAAGCACCTGCAGTACAGATATTTAATACCTGCACCAGTCGACCAGACGTCTGCCAGTGCCTGGTTCATACAAATACCTTATATTACCTGTATGAATTGTATTTTATGGCTTTACGTCATGGTCAATAAACAACATACATACATATGGACTAAATGGCAAAATAATAATCCAAGCACATCAATGACCAACGTAGCTTGCGAATCAAAGCTACGTTCAGTTGCGAGGTCATCCGTTCATCCATGCCCAGGAAATTGGGTGGCACTCAGACATGCAGTCGTGTATTATGCCTGGGTTGTCCACGCATTTAGTGCAGGATTTGAATGTCGGCACTGTAAGGAGCTACATGAAGTTTCAGTGCACTTTCTGTAGCAGTCATAAGACGCATATGACAAACAATGCGCAGTGCGCTTTACCGCTCGGGCAGTGGGGGAATGGAATTTCGTTAAATTTCTTCGTCATTTTTTTGCCATATTTGGGCTTATTCATGACTAGCCAGTTGTAACTGGTGGAGGAAAGTATCCGGCGAAAACCACCGCGGGAATGGAAGCCTTTAATGGCGGACACAGCACACTTCTGAATTCCCAGCAATCGTGAATTCAACTGTTATGGGTTAAGATGAGTCTTTGGGTTTCATTTTCTCTCTTTTTCAAGCCACGGGCAACATTGAAGGCATCGATTCCACTTATGTGTTACTCTCGTCACCGATACTGCCACTGCGCATCCGGCGTGACACGTTTCCATGGTTACAAGGGGAAGGTGCAAATAGATTGTGTCGGTAGCCGGTACCGATCAAAGATGGCGCGCCATAGCTAATCGATATATCAATATGTTGATGGATATCGCCTGGTGAGAGAAGGAAACGGTTATCAATCAAACATGGCATGTCATAACTCACCTGTGCTGTGCGCATGCGCGGTGGGCTCTGCAGGGATAAAATGATGATTGATATCAGGAATCCATAGGGCGCTTTGTCACTTAAATGTTAACCCCCAGAACGCATCAAATTACATATAATACCTGCATGCAAACGCTTCTCTCTGAATAAAATGGTATTTAGATCATTTCAGCGTGCTTAAAACATTTCCCCCGATACCCTAAAGTTCTGCATTTAATTCCTGCACTAAATGCAGGGGCAGTCCAGGCATGATACAAAACGTACTCCCGATTGCCACCCAGTTTCTTATGCATGGATGCACAACTGAACATATCTTTGATTTGCAAGCCAAGTGGGTCATTGATGTGCTTGGCGTATCCTATGGCATGTCATGCATTGGTGATTGCACAACCAGGCACTGGGAGACGTCCGGTCTACTGGTACAGGGATTAAACGTCTGTACTGTAGCACATTCGAGCTGGTATTACCCCAAATGCCTACCCAATATTGTGGTACTAGTATTCAAAATTGAATAGTAATAATAAGGAAAATATTTGAAGAAGAAGTTTTCTGCAGAAATTAACCGGAAACCTGTGCTGATAAAAGTTATTGGAGTTATGCATCATTCCCAAGTTATTTCAAAAGGATCATATATTTAAACGATAATGTTCCAAGGAGATCTCTGAATACGGATGGGTTCAACGAGAAATGTAGATCTTGCCACTTTGACGTATGTGAAAGAAATCTGAAGCACCATCATTTATTATTGGCATTATTTGTGTTGGGAGAATATTTCATACTCTTTTACGATGAATATCACGATCGCGAAATGGCACTTTATGTATCACAGAAATAAATCAGAGGATGCAGCAACGTCTCTCGTGTGTATAACCCGTCTGTGGGACTGGTCTGTATGTGATGCGAGGCGGCCATGCGGAAAGGAGTGATAGTCTCCTTAAACTCCTATTGGTCAGTTGGGGATTTTTTGACACGTGTATCAATATGTCATGGGACGTTAATTTCGCTCGCCGTAACGAGATAGCACTAATACAAGGCAATTCTACAGTTCGATATGTCACTTTTATGACGAATCCATTGCGTTTAATATCTCCCGCAGTGGTGTACGTGTAAAAGCGACTACTCGCAATGGCCTCAAATGACCCTTATCAATAGTTGACTCAGTCAAATCCCTCTGAGGAAATTGATCGTAAGTTGTATTTTTTAAGTATGTTATTTTTGATAATAGTCGCATTTTTTATACACTTTTCATTCTATGAAGTTTAAAGGCTGGCTTTAACCCGTATGCTGCTGGTGGCTAAAAAGGCCAATACAAAATGATGCAAAAATCTGGTAAATGATAGAAACTCTGGCACATGGGTACTCACCTGAGAGTACTCAGCGAGAGATATCCAATGAATACCAACATGACAGGGTTTAGACAAAATATTTGAGTCCTTGTGCTTTGGACGAAGGTAGCCTCATAATTGGAAGGGTTAATAACCAATATGGTATGATTGACAACCCTAGATTGACAGAACTTAATATGTGTATGTAAAGTTAAACTGGTATGCCAATCCATGATAGTAACAAATACAGTGTATAGTGCATGGTAACTTATAGTGTGAGAAACTGTCATAGCTCATTAACATAAATTCATGTACCTATCTAGTGCCTTGCATGTATGTCTTGTCAGGTTATTCAATATCATACACGTACCTTATTCTAATTGAATGTCAAACGCGTTATAGGAAAAATGGCGCACGATATTTCGTACAAATCAACATTTTAGCATCCTTTTTATAGAATACGATTTCGCAAAAAGTTTTATCCTTAACAACATTTTCACATTTCTAATCTGGCTCAAGGCATTTATGGGATTTTACAAGTAACTTTGGATCAAGCGTTGGTGTTGTTTTTCCCCGAGTACTCCATCTTCCTACGCCATTAATACTAGTACTTGGCTAGACTCGACTAAACATCATCGTGGCAGAAAACGCTAGGATGAACGAAATTCAAAAATCAAATTACGTTATTAATCTGTGTCATTACCTTAGCTGCGATGATATTGTACGAGATAATCCCTAGATAATCCATATCGCACCAGCAAAAGCCACTGGGTAATCAGGAATTCATAGCACTGAACCCTAGGTCGCCACTCGCCACGATGCTAAATTATAAACGTGGACCGTTTTTCATGCTTGGTCAAATAGAATGAGAAAGATAGCAAGGCCTTAGGCGCCAGTGTTTGCAACTCGTTTCCCAGATTTGATTTGGATCCATGATTTGTGTGATATTCTTGATTATGATCACTTCCTGTGTTTTTATGGCAGAGAGGGTGTGATATTGGGGATGGGTAGCAATGTGGAGAAATTGGTAAGTTAATGTTGCTACTGTACTAGAGAGCACTATGAAAACTACAGTGCCGGCATTCAATGCATGCACTAAATGAGTGGGCAGCCCGCACGCCCGATTGCCATCCAGTTTCCTTGGCATGAATGCATGCATGACCCCACGACTGAATGTAGCTTTGATTCGCAAGCTACGTGGATCATTGGTGTGCTTGGCTTATTTTATTTACCTTTTTGACATGGTATCCATCCATGTAGGTATCTATACAGCCAGGCATTGGTAGACGTCCGGTCAACCGGTTCAGGAATTGAATTCTGTACTGTATGTTGCAATGGGTTTTCACTCATGCGGGGATATACCACTATTGTGAGAAAATATTTTGCACCATGCATTTTCAGAACAGTAGCTTTACCATATGATGTCAGGCATTTCTTGTTTCAGTGTGCGGGGTAGCAGGAGGATAGGGCTACTTTCCTTAATGATATATATGGATACCAGATGGCAATGAATGATTGATTAAAGGCACATCGACACACAAAGGCCATATAGTGCCATAAAATTTGTGTTAAATAATGGTCCTCTGCTGTTTTTCAAAAACAACAACAACAAAGCAATAAATAAATGAAAATGCTCACAAATCAATGAACAGTTTCAAAGTATACGTTGCGCACGCAAGGGTGTTTCAAAAGATGCTATAAATCATTAAGATGTTTTACAATCGGTAAAACAGACCAATACTGTGTAAACAAGATGAAATGCCGTCTGGAGGAATCTTTTCAAAGAGTTCCTTAAAGGTAGTACCGGATGGCTGTGGTACTAGATATAGACAGATATAGACATTTTACACATCGTACTAGGAACATATGTAGATGATTTCACAGATGAACAACATGAGGTTATTTTGAGTATTGCAGCGAGGCATATTTATTTTATGTATTGTAAAAGAGTCAAGGAAGGACTACAGTACAGACATTTAATTTATGCACCAGTCGACCGGACGTCTGCCAATGCCTGGTTGTATAATAAGCCATGTTAAGATGTCAAGAAAATAATCCAAACACATCAATGACACATGTAGCTTGCGAATCAAAGCTACGTTAAGTTATAAGGTCATCCATGCATCCTAGACAGGGAAACTGGGTAGCAATCGGGCATACGGTCGTTTACTATACCCGGAATGCCCACGTATTTAGTGCAGAAATTAAATGTCGGCACTGTAGGTTAAGAATATACATGTATTTTAGATGACTGTCTGAAACATCCGGTAATGACCACGCGATATATCCGAACGCTCTTCTGACCCTATGTTACTCCTTTTGCTATAGTTAGTATGTTACCCATTCAATTTGCGTTTGTCTATGGTGCCTATGTTTTGTTGTTCATCCTATATTTGTATCATAGCATATTGTTACTCGACCTTCGTAGTTTGCGAAGCAAAGCTACGGCCAATATATATTTTGGGACAAAATATGGAAATAGAATTTGATAGTATTTTAGGATAGAATTTGGAAAACTGACTTGGACACATCCAATTTCCTGAATATCCTAAGTAGAATCTGTAACAGACCAACATACACATTCTGGTGGCAAATGGTAGATCAATTTCATACAAATATCTGGATATGTGAAACAATGATGAAGTTGGTCAGTAGAACTACTAGACTAAAATCTGATGATGTAAGACTAAAGAGGCAAAGCAAGGAGCCAGAATGTGTAGTATGTGCAATTTGGGGATAGTCAAAAGTGTAGAGCGTGTAGTACTGTCATGCCCCTGTCATACAAAAACTAGAGAAATGAAGTATCAAGAAATTGCAAAACTGAGATTAATAATCCCAAATGAGAAACTAACTGATGTCCCCTATATGGGCATGCACCGGAAAGTATACCTGTACGATGTATTATAACACTTGTGATGGAGTAGGACAGTCAAATATCAAACAATACAAAAGTTTTAAAGCTATACTACTGGACAAGATATTCTGATATATGGTGAAGGGCTTAATGCACATTATACAAATATGCCATGCCACGCCCGAGAGAAAACCATCCTCCCTAGGGGAGACATTCCATCCGGATACCCACACTGGCATGACATATTTGTTTTATTATATCGAACAGACCCCAATTCGGTAAAATATCAATAAAAACAACAATGACTGACGGTACTAGATCCGCTGGTGCCGTGGAAAAGAGCGTCTGCTGTTTGTTTACAATTTCAAGGTCACAGATGACTGATGATTCACACATTCCCCGATAGGCGTCACTAGTGACAACGGTGGCCATAACGCCGATCAGTGGACATGATGATTGGCAACTGTTTAGTCAGCCAATCACGGCATACGATCTTAATGTGAGGTATAATAAAATGTAATAACCTACCCTAATGAGTATATGAAGCAGGCCTTGAAATTATTTAATCTCGTCACATTTTTCATTGCCTTGTTTTCATGTTGGTCATATGACCTTCTGTTCTAATCTATATCTTATGCATGCACAATGGTATTACTTTTTATATACACAAATCTACAGTGAATAAACATACTACTACTACTACTACTACTACTACTACTACTACTACTACTACTACTACTACTACTACTACTAGTTCTACTACTATCAAGAGTTTAGGGAGAGTGAGAGTAATCATAGAGACCAGGTGTCCGAGGAGAAGTCACACGAGTGTACGGCCTCGAGAATTACCAACTCGTGCGATAAATTACATTCGCGATTCCATTGAAACATCAATAGCAATTCCTATCATCACCCGTCAGCCCTCAGTACAGGGACACTATATCACGTCTCTGGAGAAAGATTCTATTAGAGCCTCTGTGTTCCTCTGATAGCATTGCCGCTGACATAAGACGTTGAGTAAGTGATGCGATGTCATTACAGGTTATGCAAGTGGCCAATAAGAGCACTGCTTACGGGCAATAACGGAGCTCCTGTTTGGGCATTAGCACTATTCACGGCGGAGATTCCCAATCATATAGGATCAGAATAAGGTTTAACTACATTATAGAAT
>OZ012696.1:31991847-32014347 GCA_963942565.1 Maea johnstoni
ATGAGAAATGTTGATTTGAAATCGAAGCCACAACTCTCCTTCAAATATTTTGAAAATCCACGATTAATTGCAAAGTTATTTTGAAAAGTAGCAAAGGTTCAGACGACACTCTAAGTCATGAAGGTCTCCAGGCATGAGTGCATTAACTGCTTTAATTGCTCAGAGGACCCTGGAGTAGATACATGTAGATGGAATTTTCAAAGTAAGGGCAGCGAACGAAAAAATGGCCAGTGACCTTTCTCTATAGGATTCTTTCCATTGCAAGATGCAGAGATATTTAGCTTGATAAAGCACTGAATACTAGCAATCAGGTGGGATAATTCTGCCATAGATATTTACATCCGTATTTATCATTCCCGAATCAATTTGTAACACATATAGCTACTATGGCATTTAGCTACTGATTAAGACCTTGAAATAGTTTTTAAAATGATCTCTGATTAGGGGAATATAGGTGCAATAGTCAGATCTTTTGCCTACGAATAACGTGAACGTGTTAATATGATTTACATTTACTTCATGGTCACGGGTTTTGGCCATCCATTCCCAAAGATAGATGACTCTAATTTGTTATAAACATGTGTGGCTTAACGCTGAGATAAACCTGACGGTGTAGACCGTTCTATCATCAAATACAAAGAAATGGAAAGTGCGGATTTTGCAGTAAAATAATACAGTTACGAAAATCAATTCCTGCACTAAATGCATGGGCATGATACTCGACCGTGCACCTGACTGCCACCCAGTTTCCTGGGCGTGGATGACCTCACAACTGAACGTAGCTTTGATTAGCAAGCTACGTGGGTCATTAACGTGCTTGGCTTATTCTTTTTGATATGTTATCCATGGATGGTTGTACATGTACAACCAGGCACAAGCAGACGTCCGGTCGATTGGTGTACAAATTAAATGCTTGTACTGTACAGAGAAATTGAAAGTGTGGATTTTGCAGTAAGGTACAGTACAGACATCTAATCCCTGCACCGGTCGACCGGACCGCTTCCAGTGCCTGGTTGTAAAACCACCCATGGCTAACACGTCAAAAATACAAGCCAAGGCACTAATGACTTACGTAGCTTACGAGCCAAATCTACGTTCAGTTGTTAGGTCATCCATGCATCCATGCCAAGGAAGGGCGGTGGCAATCGGGTGTCCGGTCATGTATTTTGCCCGGACTGCCCACGCATTTAGTGCAGGGACTAAATATCGGCATTGTAGCGCTTAGAGTAAAGAATACCCATGAGGCCTCTATGAACATGCACCTGAAGGGAAGGGTCAAGAATATTATCATGATAGACAGTCACTGGGGTGTAATCAGTCATGCCATGTAAAATATTAGGTTATTACGGTCAATCTGACGGACATGCTCGTTAAATATGTATGAGAAGAAGGGCAATAATTTTTTCTAGCGGGTCTAGGTCGTTTGTGTGACACCGGCTAAGGTTTTAAGTACAAGTACCATACGATAAAACATAGGAGATAAAAATCACTCTTACAGTATAAAGTGTCAATCACACTGGTTACTACGGACAATCTGACGTACATGCTCGTTAAATATGCATGGAAAAAGGAGAGTAATAATTTTATCTAACGGGTCTATGTCGTTTTTGTGACACTGGCTAAGCTTATGAGTAGCATACAATAAAACATAGGAGATATAATCACTCGTAGCTCGTAAAAAAATATATTCTAAACTAAAGAGACTACACTACATGCATTCAATTCATGCACTAGTCGACAGACCGTCTACCAGTGCCTGATTATACAAACACCCATAGACAACATGACAAAAGAATAATCCAATCACATAGACAGGTTTTCAATTTAGCGCATATAATAATTCATCTCTCGCTACATATCCATTCCTTTATTCATCTAAGCTCTAACAGACTTTCAAGAGGCTATTTTTCCGGCACTCGGGATGTGGGCTTCATCTTTCGTCGTCAATTGAATCATGATTCCTAATGAAGGTCTACCGGAGAAAAACATCCTGCAGTTTGGGGGCGATATTTCTATCTTAGATGGTTTAAGGAATTTTTCCTTTCTTTCTGTTAGCTACAAAATGCTAATGTGTATGCGTAGCAATGGACCATAACGCACTGAGTAAACAATTAAATGCTTTTTTATCGTACTAACCACTTTCACAAAATCATTTTACTTTGAAAATATAATATATGTTCCGTACATGGGCTGCGGCAAAATCGAAGTTACAATTACATTGATTTAAAGCACCTGCAGTACAAATATTTAATACCTGCACCAGTCGACCGGACGTCTGCCAGTGCCTGGTTTATACAAATACCTACGGACTAAATTGCAAAATAATAATCCAAGCATATCAATGACCAATGTAGCTTGCGAATCAAAGCTACGTTCAGTTGCGAGGTCATCCGTTCATCCATGCCCAGGAAATTGGGTGGCACTCAGACATGCAGTCGTATATTATGCCTGGGTTTTCCGCGCCTTTAGTGCAGGATTTGAATGTCGGCACTGTAAGGAGCTACATGAAGTTTCAGTGCACTTTCTGTAGCAGTCATAAGACGCATATGACAAACAATGCGCAGTGCGCTTTACCGCTCGGGCAGTGGGGGAATGGAATTTCGTTAATTTTTTTCGTCATTTTTTGCCATATTTGGGCTAATTCATGACTAGCCAGTTGTAACTGGTGGAGGAAAGTATCCGGCGAAAACCACCGCGGGAATGGAAGCCTTTAATGGCGGACACAGCACACTTCTGAATTCCCAGCAATCGTGAATTCAACTGTTATGGGTTAAGATGAGTCTTTGGGTTTCATTTTCTCTCTTTTTCAAGCCACGGGCAACATTGAAGGCATCGATTTCACTTATTTGTTACTCTCGTCACCGATACTGCAACTGCGCATCCGGCGTGACACGTTTCCATGGTTACATGGGGAAGGTGCAAATAGATTGTGTCGGTAGCCGGTACCGATCAAAGATGGCGCGCCATAGCTAATCGATATATCAATATGTTGATGGATATCGCCTGGTGAGAGAAGGAAACGGTTATCAATCAAACATGGCATGTCATAACTCACCTGTGCTGTGCGCATGCGCGATGGGCTATGCAGGGATAAAATGATGATTGATATCAGGAATCCATAGGGCGCTTTGTCACTTAAATGTTAACCTCCAGAATGCATCAAATTACATATAATACCTGCATGCAAACGCTTCTCTCTGAATGAAATGGTATTTAGATTATTTCAGCGTGCTTAAAACATTTCCCCCGATATCCTAAAGTTCTGCATTTAATTATTGCACTAAATGCATGGGCCGACCAGACATGATACAAAACGTACGCCCGATTGCCACCCCGTTTCCTATGCATGGATGCACAACTGAACATATCTTTTATTTGCAAGCCAAGTGGGTCATTGATGTGCTTGGCGTATCCTATGGCATGTCATGCATTGGTGATTGCACAACCAGGCACTGGGAGACGTCCGGTCTACTGGTACAGGAATCAAATGTCTGTACTGTAGCACATTCGAGCCGGTATTACCCAAAATGCCTACCCAATATTGTGGTACTAGTATTCAAAATTGAATAGTAATAATAAGGGAAATATTTGAAGAAGAAGTTTTCTGCGGAAATTAACCGGAAACCTGTGCTGATAAAAGTTATTGGAGTTATGCATCATTCCCAAGTTATTTCAAACGGACCATATATTTAAACGATAATGTTCCAAGGAGATCTCTGAATATGAATGGGTTCAACGTGAAATGTATATCTTGCCTCTTTGACGTATGTGAAAGAAATCTGAAGCACCATCATTTATTATTGGCATTATTTATGTTGGGAGAATATTTCATACTCTTTTACGATGAATATAACGATCGCGAAATGGCACTTTATGTATCGCAGAAATAAATCAGAGGATGCAGGAACGTCTCTCGTGTGTATAACCCGTCTGTGGGACTGGTCTGTATGTGATGCGAGGCGGCCAAGCGGAAAGGAGTGATAATCTCCTTAAACTCCTATTGGTCAGTTGGGGATTTTTTGACACGTGTATCAATATGTCATGGGACGTTAATTTCGCTCGCCGTAACGAGATAGCACTAATACAAGGCGATTCAAGAGTTCGATATGTCACTTTTATGACGAATCCATTGCGTTTAATATCTCCCGCAGTGGTGTACGTGTAAAAACGACTACTCGCAATGGCCTCAAATGACCCTTATCAATAGTTGACTCAGTCAAATCCCTCTGAGGAAATTGATCGTGGGTTGTATTTTTTAAAGTATGTTATTTTTTTAATAACGGTCGGATTTTTACACACTTTTCATTCTATGAAGTTCATATGCTGGTTTCAACCCTTATTCTGCTGGTGGCTAATTTGGCTAATACAAAATGATGCAAAAATCCTGGTAAATGATTGAAACTCTGGCACATGGGTACTCGTCTGAGAGGGATATCGAATGAATACCAACATGACAGGGTTTAGACAAAACCGTCGCGTCCTTGTGCTTTGGACGAAGGTAGCCTCAGAATTGGAAGTGTTAATAACCAGATTGCTGCAATTGACAACCCTAGATTGACAGAACCCAATATATGTATGTAAAGTCAAACTGATATGCCAATCCACAATAGTGACAAATACAGTATGTAGAGATCATCTTCCTTTTGGCGAGTAAGAATTGATTTCATTCATAATGCACTTTATAAAGTCACAATATATATATATATATATATATATATATATATATATATATATATATATATATATATATATATATATATATATGTGTGTGTGTGTGTGTGTGTGTGTGTGTGTGTGTGTGTGTAATTATATTCATAGGGAAACCGCGCACAATATTTCATATACTAGTGTATCAACATTTTAGCACCCTTATCATAGAATAAAATTTCGCACAATATTCTATCCTAACAATGTATTAACACAGAGTACATGTCTATACGAAAATCTTATTGCATATCTAATAGGCTCTACCCAAAAGCATGTGTGATTTACAACTATTATATAAACCTGGGACTAAGCGTTGATTGTCCTCTGCTACCCAGAGTCCTACACCATTTATACTTGGCTAGTCTCGACTAAACATCAATGTGGCTGAAAACGCTAGGACAAACGAAATTCCAAAATCAAATTACGTTATTAATCTGTGTCATTACCTTAGCTGCGATGATATGGTACGAGATAATCCCTAGATAATCCATATCGCACCAGCAAAAGCCACTGGGTAATCAGGAATTCATAGCACTGAACCCTAGGTCGCCATTCGCCACGATGCTAAATTATAAACGTGGACCGTTTTTCATGCTTGGTCAAATAGAATGAGCAAGATAGCAAGGCCTTAGGCGCCAGTGTTTGCAACTCGTTTCCCAGATTTGATTTGGATCCATGATTTGTGTGATATTCCTGATTATGATCACTTCCTGTGTATTCTGTGGCAGCGAGGGTGTGATATTGGGGATGGGTAGCAGTATGGAGAAATTGGTAAGTTAAAGTCGCTACTAGAGGGCACATGAAAACTACAGTGCCGGCATTCAATTCCTGCACTAAATGAATGGGCATCCCGCACGCCTGATTGCCATCCAGTTTCCGTGGCATGAATGCATGCATGACCCAACGACTGAATGTAGCTTTGATTCGCAAGCTACTTGGATCATTGGTGTGCTTGGCTTATTTTATTTACTTTTTTAACATGTTATCCATACATGTAGGTATCTATACAGCCAGGCATTGGTAGACGTCCGATCGACTGGTGAAGGAATTAAATTCTGTACTGTATGTTGCAATGGGTTTTCACTCATGCGGGGATATGCCACTATTGTGAGAAAAGATTTTGCACCATGCATTTTCAGAACAGTAGCTTTGCCATAGGACATCAGGCATTTCTTGTTTCAGTGTCCGGGGTAGCAGGAGGATAGGGCTACTTTCCTTGATGATATAAATGGATACCAGATGGCAATGAATGATTGATTAAAGGCACATCGACACACAAAGGCCATTTAGTGCCATAAAATTTGTGTTAAATAATGGTCCTCTGCTGTTTTCAAAAACAACAATAAAGCAATAAATAAATGAAAATGCTCACAAATCAATGAACAATCTCAAAGTATAAGTTGCGCACGCAAGGGTGTTTCAAAAGATGCTATGAATTATTAAAATGTTTTAGAATCGGTAAAACAGACCAATACTGTGTGAACAAGTTGAAATGCCGTCTGGAGGAATCTTTTCAAAGAGTTCCTTAAAGGTAGTACCGGATGGCAGTGGTACTTATTTTAAGATATAGTCAGATATAGACTTATTACACATCGTACTAGGAAGATATGTAGATGATTTCACAGATGAACAATATGTGGTTACTTGGAGTATTGCAGCGAGGCATATTTATTCTATGTACCGGTATTGTAAAAGAGTTAAGGAAGGACTAGGTTAAGAATGTACATGTATTTTAGATGACGGTCTGAAACATCCGGTAATGACCAGGCGATATATTCGAACGCTCTCCTGACCCTATGTTACTCCTTTTGCTATGGTTAGTATGTTACCCATTCAATTTGCGTTTGTCTATGGTGCCTATGTTATTGTTGTTCATCCTATATTTGTATCATATCATATTATTACTCGACCCTCGTAGTTTGCGAAGCAAAGCTACGGCCAGTATATATTTTGGGACAAAATATGGGAGTAGAATTTGATAGTATTTGAGCATAGAACTTGGAAAACTGACTTGGACACCTGAATATCCTAAGTAGAATCTGTAACAGACCAACATACACATTCTGGTGGCAAATGGTAGATCAATTTCATACAAATATCTCGATATGTAAAACAATGATGAAGTTGGTCAGTAGAACTACTAGACTAAACTCTGATGATGTAAGACTAAAGAGGCAATGCAAGGAGCCAGAATGTGTAGTATGTGCAATTTGGGGATACTCTAAAGTGTAGAGTGTTTAGTACTGTCATGCCCCTATCATACAAAAACTAGAGAAATGAAGTATCAAGAAATTTACAAAACTGACATTTATAATCCTAATGGGAAACTAACTGATGTCCCCCATCTGGACAGGCACCGGAAAGTATACCTCTATGATGTATTATAACACTCTGAAAACTTGTGATGGAGTAAGACAGTCAAATAGCAAACATAACAAGAATTTTAAAGCTATACTACTGGACAAGATATTCTGATATATGGTGAAGGGCATAATGCACATTATACAAATATGCCATGCCACGCCCGAGAGAAAACCATCCTCCCGAGGGGAGACATTCCATCCGGATACCCACACTGGCATGACATATTTGTTTTATTATATCGAACAAACCCCAATTCGGTAAAATATCATTGAAAACAACAATGGCTGACGGTACTAGATCCGCTGGTGCCGTGGAAAAGAGCGTCTGCTGCTTTGTTTACAATTTCAAGGTCACAGATGACTGATGATTCACACATTCCCCGCTAGGCGTCACTAGTGACAACGGTGGCCATAACGCCGATCAGTGGACATGATGATTGGCAACTGTTTAGTCAGCCAATCACGGCATACGATCTTAATGTGAGGTATAATAAAATGTAATAACCTACCCTAATGAGTATATGAAGCAGGCCTTGAAATTATATAATCTCGCCACATTTTTCATTGCCTTGTTTTCATGTTGGTCATATGACCTTCTGTTTTAATCTATATCTTATGCATGCACAATGGTATTACTTTTTATATACACAAATCTACAGCGAATAAACATACTACTACTACTACTACTACTACTACTACTACTACTACTACTACTCCTAGTTCTACTACTATCAAGAGTTTAGGGAGAGTGAGACTAATCATAGAGACCAGGTGTCCGAGGAGAAGTCATACGAGTGTACGGCCTCGAGAATTACCAACTCGCGCGATAAATTACATTCGCGATTCCATTGAAACATCAATAGCAATTCCTATCATCACCCGTCAGCCCTCAGTACAGGGACACTATATCACGTCTCTGGAGAAAGATTCTATTAGAGTCTCTGTGTTCCTCTGATAGCATTGCCGCTGACATAAGACGTTGAGTAAGTGATGCGGTGTCATTACAGGTTATGCAAGTGGCCAATAAGAGCACTGCTTACGGGCAATATCGGTGCTCCTGTTTGGGCATTAGCACTATTCACAGCGGAGATTTCCAATCATAGGATCAGAATAAGGTTTAACTACATTATAGAGTGCGATTACGAGTGCAATAGTCACTACGTAAACCTGAACGGGCAATATCGGTGCTGCTGTTTGGGCATTAGCACAATTCACTGCGGGGATTCCCAATCATATAGGATCAGAATAAGGTTTAACTACATTATAGAATGCGATTACGAGTGCAATAGTCACTAGGTAAGCCTGAATGTTATCATGCAACTGCAGCACTAATGCTATTAGATTGACATTAATTGCTGTGCCATGACCATTACACCACACTCTAAAGGAATTCCTTTCCTACACTGCCGGCATTTAATTCCTGCACTAAATGTGCAGAGAGAGAGAGAGAGAGAGAGAGAGAGAGAGAGAGAGAGAGAGAGAGAGAGAGAAAGCGAGAGAGAGAGAGAGAGAGAGAGAGAGAGAGAGAGAGAGAGAGAGAGAGAGAGAAGAGAGAGAGAGAAGCAGAGGGTTTGAGACATTGAGTTTATCATGTCCACTCTGTGTCTCTGGAGAGCCCCTCAGGCCACCCCGCTGGCAGCAGTGATGGACTTTAAGTTGCTCTATTGGTGGCTGGCCACCTGAGCCTACTGAATATTGATGTTTTGCCACGCATTCTTGCCCCCAGTCAAGCCCAAAGTGTACTGCCGAGATACATTCTTTTCTTGTCTACCTACTTGTACTGATACAATTCCCGGGTGCAGGTGCAGTACAGGCATTTAATTCCTGCACCAGTCGACCGGGTGTCTGCCAGTGCCTGGTTGTACAAACACCCATGGATAACATGTCAAAAAATAAGCATGGCACACTTAGCATGGCACCACGTATCTTGCGAAGCAAAACTACGTTCAGTTGTGAGGCCCAGGCACCCATACCTAGGAAACTGGGTGGCAATTGGGTGTGCGGTCGTGTATTATACCCGGACTGCCAATGCATTTAGTGCAGGAATTAAATATCACCACTGTACCTGGAGTCATTAATATGCCTGGTTTATAATTTTCGACATGTTATCCATGGGTCTTTGTACAACTAGGCATTGACAGCCGTCTGGTCGACTTGTGCGGAAATAGAGTGTCTTCACTGTAGCTCATGCGTGGCGATGAGTCAAGGTGGCAGGCAGCGTTTACAAGCAGTGGAATTTGGAATTTCGTGGGGAGAGACAGCTAGCAGTCAGTGGCAACGCCTTAGACTACATGGCCATCAGAGCAGGCACTAGACTGCCTCCCCGGTGAAACTAGTTCAACAAGGCAGACAACGAGTATTTATCCAGATGTCTGGTATTTGTAATTTTTCCCCCTTTTGTGTTCTGTATTTTGTTCGGGGAAATAAAGCAAATATGACATCCCTGTCATATCTGTATACTGAAGTATAGGTGCAGGCATTTATATTTAGTAATGTAAAAGCATAATAGAGCCTATGTGGCTAGGCTAAGCAGGCACAAGCAGTGGAAGTGCATGGCCAGACTAAATGGCCCCATTAGTTCCTAGGCCAGGCGATTATGAGGATGAGGCTAGGAGGGAAAATGAAGTGAATGGCGAGATTAAGGGTCTAGCGCCTGCTTCCTGATAAGGGCTATTCAGCGCTTATGGCAGGTGGGTCATTCAGGGCGATAGAGCCATCAATCAGGCAGGTTTCTACGAGTTCTCTTGTGCCGATAAGAAGCAGTATTTTGTGGATATGGCTCAGCCGTGCTCAGAGAGAGAGATATGGCTTAATGATGGGGAGGACAGTATTAGGATGATCTTCAATACAGAGTTGAATAGGATCATCATTGGATGTCATGGTTTGCTGCCATGTAAAGACGGGGTCATGCTCGTGCAGGTTCCATTCACGTCCTAATATATGCACGTCAACGTGTATACATATATATATATATATATATATATATATATATATATATATATATATATATATATATATATATATATATATATAATATATATATATATATATATATATGTATGTATGTATGTATGTATGTATGTATGTATGTATGTATGTATGTATATATATATATATATATATATATATATATATATATATATATATATATATATATATATATATATATATATATATATTATATATATATATATATATATATATATATAAATGTAAATATGTATATATGTATACATATACATATTTACACATTTACACATATATATATATATATATATATATATATATATATATATATATATATATATATATATATATATGTATATATATATATATATATATATATATATATATATATATATATATATATATATATATATATATATATATATATATATATATATATATATATATATATATATATATATATATATATATATATATATATATATATATATATATATATATATATATATATATATATATATATATATATATAAACCTTGTTACAACTGTTATCTATGACAACTGTTATAGGACCGGACCAACCCGCACGCATGAAGTGTCAAGTCATGGTAAATACAGGCCTTTTTGAAGGTCTGCTTTCCCATAAACATCAAGGGTAGAATTTTCCAATAAATCAGCATTGATTTCGAACACTTACTGGCTTTGATGTGGCGGGATTAGCCAGGCGGTTAATGCGAGCTGATAATCCGCCCCACCTCTGTAGCTTCTGATAATCCTAACGGATGAGTGGGCAACTAGTTAATCTCTCTAGGGCCCGTGGGGTTCTATCCAAGTCAACTACAAAAACGGCTATCACGAACCGCTGAATACAATTAAGTGGAGAAATGACGACCATATAAACTGCCGGGTTAACTTGGTCTGTATTTAATGTCAATGGAAGAGCAGGCATGTTATGATTATAAATATGATTTTTGTCCTTTTTTGCAATACTATGATGGGTTGCGACTAGCCAAGAGTTAAAAACGGACGAAACCTGATTTCAACTGTGAAAGTGCTGAAAATATCGACGAACAACAATCCATTGGTAGATTTTCTGATAGACCTTAAGGCGGCCATTGTAGTCCGGGAGCCAAGCCCCATTTTTTAAAATTCCGTGGCACCCGCGAGCGTAAAAGCAATGGACCCTTCCAACATTTAGTACATCCCTCAAGTATTAAAAAAACACCTATCTGCCGTCCTGAAAAAGTGACCGTATATGATTTAGAGGTCATTTGAAGGTCAAACTCATAAAAATAGACTTTTTCTCAGTATGTACACTTAGATTCAATGTTTCTTTGTTGCAATCACAAACATTCTTAGTTTTTATGTAAGGAAATATAATTATTGACCTTGCGGTAATTCATTTTTTGTTTGTGTGATATTCAAGGTCATATCAAGGCCAAATAGGTTCCTATTATAATTTTCATATCAAATAGCCAAATCGAAACCACTAGCAGTGCCGTGATCAAAACGTATGACGGGTGATGATCACCTTAAAGTACATGGAATCATTAATAGTAGTAGGTGCTTTAGATCTATGGAATTGTGACTTCAATTTTTGCCGCAGTATTACACATCAATGATTTTTTCAAAGTAAAATGATTTTTCATGAAAGTGATTAGTACGATAAAAGAAAGCATTTGAATAAAAGACGTCGCTTCTGGCTTTGTTTACTCAGTGTGTGTAATCAATGGTCCATTGCTACGCATACACATTAGCATTTTGTAGTTAACAGAAGGAAATGAAACTTCCTTAAACCATCTCAGATGCAAATATCCCAGGAAAATACAGGATGTTTTTCTCCGGTAGACACTCATTAGAAATCCTGGGTCACGTGACGACGAAAGATGAAGCCCACATCCCGAGTGCTGGGAAAATAGCCTCTAGAAAATATGTTAGAGCTTAGATGAATACAGGAATGGATATGTAGCGAGAGACCAATTACTATATGCGCTATAGTGAAGACCTGGCTATCCAAGGGGTCTCGAATCTGGCCTCGGTGTGACGTCACTAGGAGACAAAGACAAATTAGGGCTCTCGTATCATTTACATTACAGAGAAATATGCGCACCAACATGCCTAACTTTTGGGCTATTCGCCGCAGCCAGTTGTTTAGGTTGACCTGATGGTTTCATATCCACTTGCTGTCATACATCTAAGATTAGAGAAAGAAAGTTATTACAGGAATATATTAGGAGGCTATGCTAGGAACGCACACGCATTTAGCGCTGGAATTAAAGGCCTGCATGTCGCTTTTATCAAACGTGTACCATTCTTATATCTAGCAATAGAAAAAATGAATGATTAAATTCCTTGACACAAAATTACAGGATATTTTTGATCGAGATGTTTACGTGCCATCGATGTAAATATCCTACGTGTGTTTATAACGTGCCCAGTGACTTTTTCGGCCTGCCCTGATGGTCGTGTGGTCTAAGGTGTTGCCACTGACTACTAGCCATCTTTTACCATTGTCAGGGTTCGAGTCCCACCTGGGGCATGTGAAAAAGTTGCCAGTGACTTGGGGTTAGCAGTGGTTTTCGCCGGGTACTCCGGTTTCCTCCAGAAGTTACAACTGGATAGTCACGACTTAGCCGCAATGTGTCAGAAAAAATGAGGAAAAACGAAATTCCAAATTCCAATAACCGTTTATCAAACCTAACGCCCTGCACGAAAATCGTCTGCCTACAGTGTGACGTCATCGTCTGGTTATGGTTCCTCTGGGTCTCATCGGTTGTTTTCGACGTTCTAGATTTTGCGGTCTGAGACCCTAAAATCCCTTTTGCGAATCAATCTGTTCTGCAGCATTGGTTTGTGTGGGATGACATTAGTGTGGGTATTACCCATTCCCATTTCTCCGCATCCCCACGGTGTTGAATGGAGATCTGGTACATCATTTGCTATTGATTTTGCCGGCTTGCGGCCTAGGGCTAGGCTTAAGGTGAGCGCCGAGGGAGAGGGAGACGTCAATCATTAAAGAATTGGGGGAAACTGCGCTCTAGGTCGTTTCGATGGTGCTTAAACAAGGGGTTTGGGCGATAACTCAGTCATGACGCAATGGAAAAAACATCACTTTTAAGATGTCCCGTGCATGGAGATTTCCCGGCCATGCCGTTGCATCTGAAAGGCACCTTGGGTAAATCCCTGAAGCTCCGGAAAGCTCAATAGATTTCGTTCCGATTCCTAGTTTCAGTCTCCTATAAGCTCCTAATACGATGAATATCCCGACAAACATATTCTGCTCACACTCAAATGAGAATAAAGGAATAAATACGATTTTGGCTTGACAATCAATTAATCTTTTTTGAAAATTAGCCTTATATATATATATATATATATATATATATATATATATATATATATATATATATATATATATATGGATTTATGTATGCATGTACATGTATGTTTGTATGCATGTTGGCAAATTAACAGTACTCGCATTTTTAAAGGTTATCAAAGTTGTATATAGCTGCATTTGCCTAACGCAGGATTCTCTCTCTCTCTCTCTCTCTCTCTCTCTCTCTCTCTCTCTCTCTCTCTCTCTCTCTCTCTCTTAGACTAAGACTCTCTATTCCCTAGCCCTGAGTTCAATGGGAAATGGGCTTCTCCATTCGCTACATACGACAGTACTTTTCATCAATCATGCTTGCAGCGGTACACAAAGGCCTTATTGTTTTCATGGTGATGTTCTCTCAACGTTTACATTGTTAAATTAAGGGCACATATGAATACGACCTCATCTTCCAATTCTTCATTTTAAAATTATGAAAAAATAAAATTCATAAATCCAGAGAGACTTTCGTGAAATCTCAGGCACGAATAGGGTAAACCTAATCTAATCTAATTTCATCCATAGCACAAAAACGCAAAGAATTTTGAAAAACAACTAAACATTGTCATGTTGCTATTTATGGGATAGCTCTTGCTGAGTACTCTCAGATGAGTACCCATATGCCAGTGTTTCAGTCATTTTTTTTCCAGGGTTTTGAATCATTTTGTATTGGCAAAATTAGCCACCAGCAGCATAAGGGTTAAAAGATTTAATCGATGAGGATGGGCTTTCTCTTTGTAACGAAAAAGCCATTAAGGACTTAATTGAGTATTCTCTCCGTGAAAGAAATCTCATCTATCTTAGAGCAGGACAGAAGCTTGGCCTCACACTCACAGTATGCAAGCCTTCGATTGCCTGCTTGACAGCCTCGCGGTTTTATTGCCGAGCTGATCTGACACCAATGAGATTATCTCCGCAACTAATCCGAATTTATCAAGATCTTTGAATGAAATCTGTGATTTCTTTCTGGCGAGGTAATAGTTGTATAAAATACATTTTTGAAATTAAAGGCATACATGTAGTACGGTATTCGAAAAGGTGAATGTGACATCTGAAATTTTAAATCCATTTTAAAAATACCACACAGTTGGAAATCCATTAAACTTTGTATGAGCTATCATCGTCAGATCCCCTTTGAAAATCCAAAATAAAAAAGGGGGGACACCAGTAATCCCGTCTATATAGGTGGCGACAAAGTGGCGCGAATTTTACAAATTTCACGTCTAAAATTGAAAGTCCATTTTTAGAAATAACCAACAGTAAGAAATTCATTGCCATCTTCTTTTTTTTTAGTTGAATAATGTACAATCATTGTTACTAATGCCATTATTTTGTGAAAACTATAACCATGAAGGAAAGGGTTTTCATTATAAGTACAGTTTTCCGTTAACATTTTTCTTGTACAATATGGAAAACCTTCAGATAGAAAACCGATCCTAATGTGAACAAGTTTTCATCGCTAACCAAGATGTCCATATTACCTCTCCATGAAATCTGGCTGCATTAGTGGATTTATGATTTAGTATTCTACAGTATAGACATGAGATTTCTGCACCAGTCGACCGGACGTCTGCCCGTGTCTGGTTGTACAAACACCTATGGATAACATGTCACAAAAATAAGCCAAGCACATCAATCACCCACGTAGCTTGCAACTCAAAGCTACTTTCAGTTGTGAGGTCATCCAATGTTTGCATCCATGCCAAGGAAATTGTATGGCAGTGCGGTCGTGTAATATGGCCGAACTGTCCACGCATTTAGGGCAGTAACTAAATGTCGGCACTGTAGTAGTTCAGTTTGGGACAGGCAGAAATTCGCCTCTTGCTGATCCTGCCTCAAGTATTTATTGATTTTTAAGGGTTTCGGCATAATTCGACAGTAAGGACTGATTAAGCCTATAGTTCTGAGTGTGTCTGAAAGGTGAAAGAGGAGCATAACGTTTGTGTGTGAGTTTGCAATATGTAAACTGCCGGACCGGCAAGACAGCTTATACATCAACCGATGTCTGCAAATGTCAGGAGAATGCGTTAGTCTGGTGATTATTAGGATGTATGGGGAAATGCCACGCATTCTGGGTTGACGACCATATATTTTGAAAGACTTTGATAAATAGAATAATTATCTAGGTACATCAGGGAAAAAATTGGACATTTAGCATCATAATGACATCTGACTTTTCCTGATTAGTGCCCATAGTAATTAGTATCTATTAGGTGCTATTGTATTGTATTGTATCTTTATTGACTGTATGTAATCAAGTTACAATTTACAAGGCATACTTTTACTGATTAGTGTCAATAGTAATTAGTGTTTCTTATGGAATATTGTATTGTATCTTTATTGACTGTAATCAAGTTACAAAATTACAAGACATACTAATTTTTCTAGCGCACGAGCAGAAACTGAAAAGTAAGTTTAAGAAATAAAATACATAACCAAGGGAAAACTTGAAACATAAATTTATAGAAGTACCAAAGTCTAAACAGAACGAAAGGTAAACAACAGAAGAGGTGTATAAGTGACTCTGAGCTAAATACGAGTAACTCATCGTACCACTATGCACTTTAAAACTAACAATATCTTATTCGTGGCTACTAGACTACCGGAGTCCATGGTTTCAAATTAGGAATCTTGTACTGATTAAAAGTTAAATCATTCACACAAGGTTTAATTTTATATACTATATATGTAGTTATTGTGAAACGTTGTATCAAAGAAATTCTCCGTTCTTTGAAAGTTACAAAAATGGAAACTCCTTTGTCATTTTTACTTTTTCTGCAATTATAGGGCAAATTTGTAACTAGGCAGCAGTTACTAGTAATTGTAGAGAGGTTCCCGTGAAAACCGCTTACTAAAATCAATTCAATTCAACTTTTTCGCAATGTTCGAGCTGAATTTGACCCTCGATCCATGTGCCATGATTTGATTTTACCAAACAAAATTAAAGACTTGGTCTCCTTGACAAATAGAATAGAACTCTTTATTAGGAGATGGGTAAAACCTAAAAAAAAATGTATTAGATTTTACAAATTATCTTATCTCAATTTACAAAATGCTCTCTTGGTAACTTTTGCCAGGATGCGAAAAAAGCTGAAAAATAACTGAAACCCTGGTACATGGGTACCCATTTGTTAGTACTCAGCAAGAAATGAAAAC
Organism: Maea johnstoni; assembly: GCA_963942565.1. Taxonomy (NCBI): domain Eukaryota; kingdom Metazoa; phylum Annelida; class Polychaeta; order Spionida; family Magelonidae; genus Maea; species Maea johnstoni. Next base: position 32,008,414 of record OZ012696.1, read on the forward strand.
CAAAATGAGAGATTTTAGATGTTTTACACGGGGGGATATTGTCAAGGGGGATTTTGTCCGGGGGATACTAGTATTGGAATGGGGGATTTTGTCTGGGGGGATATTGTCCGGGGGGATATTGTCCTAGAACCGTTTTTGATAGTGTGTAATGTATTACCCAGCTTGGCTATAGAGCCAATCCATACATGTGCGGTACGGACATTAGATTCCTGTAAAGTCATGGACCGGAAGTCTGCAAGTGTCTGGTTGTACAAACACCAATAGACAACATGTCAAAAATAAGCCAAGCACATAAATGAGCCACGTAGCTTGTAAATCTAAGCTACGTTCAGTTGCCAGGTCATCCATGCATCCATCATATAGGTGTCCATATAGGTGTCCATATTTGAAATTCCTGCACCTGTCAACCGGACGTCTGCCTGTGCCTGGTTGTACAAAAACCCATGAATAACATGTAACAAAAATAAGCCAAGCACATCAATCATCCATGTAGCTTGCAACTCAAAGCTACATGTATGTCCAGTTGTGAGGTCATCCAATGTTTGCATCCATGCCCAGGAAACTGGGTGGCAATTGGGCGTGCGGTCATGTATTATACCCGGGCTGCCCACGCATTTAGTGCAGGTTAATATATTGCCCAGTTAAATATTGGCACTGTAGGCAGCCCTTGTGTGAAGGTTACACGCACCGGTTCTTCATGTCGATTGCACAACTTCGTGTCGATTGCACATTCCACAAAACCGCGGAGGAATCCAATATCTATGCAATCAGCATTATATGCAGAGTAAATTATTGCACCAGTTTTTTGTTCAATTTGACACGGAAATCATTGAATCCTCTTGCCTGAAAAAATACGGCATTGGGGAATTTAACCCATTTATGCCCAGAGCTTCCACGAAAAGTGTCTTTTGCTTCCTAGATACTCTTACCTTACAATTATATAAGCCATCCAATGCTGAGACTACTTTCGTCCAAAGCACAAGGATGCAAACATTTTTTGATAACCATCTAAATCATGCCATGCTGGTCTTTCATTTAATAGATAGCTCTCACTGGGAACTCCCAGATGTGTACATGTACCTATATGCCAGAGTTTAAATCATTTTTCAGATATTTTACATGATTTTGTATTGGCAAAATCAGCATAAGGGTTAGAAATGACACGCCATTTCTATGCGTAGGAGATGATGGTTAGACTTTGGTTTACCTACATGTAATCTTTAACTATTTTCCAAAAGATGTTTGACAAACGATACTCTTGTGGGGTTATGTAGACGGGTATGGGTTAACCCTTGTGCTGCTAGTGTATACTTAGGCCAATACAAACTGTTGCAAAAAACCTGGAAATGACTGAAACCCTGGCACACGTGGTTACTCATCTCAGCGAGAGCTATCCAATGCATACCAACATGACAGGGTTTAGATGGTTTCCAAAAACATTTGGGTCATTGTGCTTTGGACAAAAGTATCCTTAGCATTAAAAGGGTTAAGCAGGCTGATCGATATCTTTTTCCCTTGTTTTTGTGTGCCTGGTCAATATAACGACGAGCAGCCGGACTCCAAATCACGACTCTAATTTATCGCCATCTTTGTCCTTGTCAAGTTTATCACGAGACTGCGCTTAAAATACCATCACAATCAATAGCGCACCGCCTCACAGGAATAGAGCACCGAGTAAGGGAAAAACAGCTAACAGGAGAGGGTACAGCATATTACAGTGTTGACATCTGATTCCTGCACTAAATGCACGGCAGCCCCGTCATAATACACGACGGCACGCCCGGTTGCCACATTATTTCACGATCACAGAGCACCAGACAAGGAGAAATGACTAACAAGAAAGGGTACAACACATATGCGCAGTTCTGATATTTCATAACTGCACTAGTCGACTGGACGTCTGCCAGTGCCCGGATGTACAAACCATGGAGAAGAAAATAAGCGAAGCACAATAATGACCCACGCAGCGTGGGAATAAAAGATACAGTCTAGACATTTAATTCCTGCACCAGTCGACAAGACGTCTGTCCGTGCCCAGTGTAGCTTGCGAATCAAAGTTATGTTCAGTTGTGAGGTCATTCATGCATCTATGCCAAAGAAACTGGATGGCAATGGGGTGTGTGGTCGTTTATTATGCCTGGGCTGCGCATGCGTTTAGTGCTGGAACTATATATATATATATATATATATATATATATATATATATATATATATATATATATATATATATATATATATATATATATATATATATATATATATATATATATATATATATATATATATATATATATATATATATATATATATATATATATATATACACACACACACACACACATATATATATATATATATATATATATATATATATATATATATATATATATATATATATATATATATAAATATATATATATATATATATATATATATATATATATATATATATATATATATACATATATATATATTTATAAATTATACATGTATATATATATATATATATATATATATATATATATATATATATATATATATATATATATATATATATATAGAGATAGATAGATAGATAGATAGATAGATATATATATATATATATATATATGTGTGTGTGTGTGTGTGTGTGTGTGTGTGTGTGTGTGTGTGTGTGTATACAAACAGAACATATAGACAGTGTGACACATATGGAGAAATCTTCAGTACGTTGATAGGTACTTGACTGAAAATTGTTAATTGTGTCGATTTCCATAAAATCTCTTCCAATATGTTTTCAATAATGCTAGACTTTAGAAATCACCGTGTAAGTTGTCAGACCGTCTTTGCCTTCCATATGTCAATGGTTGAAGCGATTGATAGATGATGAAAGGACCCCCCCCCCCCCCCCTGAGAGTCCACCATATCATCATATTCTGTACCTAAATTAAACTTTTATTCTGCAGGTGGCCAATTTGGCCAATCCAAAATGATGCAAAACAACTGAAAAATGGCTGAAACCCTTGGATGTGGGTACTCATATGAGAGTACTCGTCGAGAGCTATCCAATTAATACCAACGTGACAGGGTTAAGATGGTTTTTAAGATGCTTTGCATTTCCGTTCTTTTGACGAAAGTAGCCTTACAGTACATACATTTAATTCATGCACTTGTCGAACGGACTTCTGTCAGTGCCTGGTTGTTCAAATACCTATGGATAACATGTCAAATAAATTCGCCAAGGACATTACGTTCAGTTGTGAGGTCATCCATTCATCAAGCCCAGGAAACAGGCTGGCAACAAATATGCCCATACTGCCCACGCATTTAGTGCAGGAATTAAATATCTGCACTGTAGCTTTGGAAGGGTTAAGTATCCCCGAGATCGGATGGGAATATCAGCTTGATAAGTTAATCCCTATCCCCCAATAATAATTAGCCACCAACCGTCCATCACAGCTGTGATTTTAATCACGCTCTATCGCATCGTGTCCCTTATTATGACAAATCGATTTCTCACTCGTTTAATGAAATTACCATCGTGTTCGAAACGCTTGTCTAAATACGCAGCAATCATTTTCCAATTTATTGCAGGCAAGGAAAATCTCAGTGACATCACAGTTTGCATTACACACTAATAGTCTATAATGATCTAGTTCACGAAGTTTAATTAGGAAAGTCGTGTTTTGAATTATCAGACTAAGAGTGCAGTTACAATATGAATAGTATTATGCTGAAATTGAGGGAAACTTCCATTTTTTGAACAAAAATGGTCATATCTAATTCAAATGTTAGGGTAGGATTAAAAATCTTATCTGATGAAGGGCAGGGTATGACATTTAAGATTTTTGTATATTAATCATTGATCACCCAATATTGTACAAGAAGATGCATTTTTGTGTTTCATATGTGCCAGTATGTGTTTGTTTGTTGTTTTTTCTTTTTTTTTTTGGTGTGTTGTTAAAGAAATAAAAAAACATGCGTTTTGCAGAAATAGAAAAAAGGAAAGTCGTGCTTGGATTTGAGATCATACATTCCACATGTCATGATATGCATTTTTCCTTTATTTCAGAACTTGGTGAATTGGATTATTAAGTGGAAGAACCTATATATCAAAAGAACCTTTCGTCACCTGCCTGAGTGGTAAGTTTTGTCATTAGAATCATTACATGTATATACAAATATAATTATATATGTTGGAAAATATGAAAATGAAACTGTGCAGGGTAATTCGTTAATCTTGCAGTCCTGTGTATACTGTAAATTCGGAAAAGATGGCGTCAGTTTAATTTTTGCGTTTCTTGGCGTTTTGCCTCGGACGCAAAATTAAAATTCGCAGTGATCAGTGCTGCCACTTGAAGTGCATAGCTGGCAATCCATGTTGCGACCAATTCGCAAAGTTAAAAAACGCAAAAATCGATTTTCTGTAAATTCGCAAAATTTACTCTACACAATCTTTTGTGAATCTACAGTATTTGTATTTACATTATACCTTGCACCACCACTTCTTTTGTGTTTACCTTTTATATTTCCTCAGATCATTTATGTTTTTATATGGTTTATCGCCTTTTAAGAGCATGTGTTCTTATACTCCACGAGGAGGCTTAACTCGCAGTTTCGTGAATTTGACGTTATTCATATTGTGTGCTGATAAAAACTGACTAGTAGTGTTGCTGCCTAGATGTGAATCCAAAATGAGGAATAGTATAACATCTAACATACAGAGTAGCATTCGTAGCAGGAAGTGACACATATGCCTTTTCACAACACTAATGATGATAATCTATTTGCATTGTGATTAGAAATGCGCGTTATAACGAAAAGACACAGAGAATTCACAAGCGATCCTCCGAATATGGTGAGATAATGTGAAAGGAACATTTTGAAATACCTTCATTCGGTTATATGAGGAACCTCGCCTGTAATATTTTCCATAGAGTTTCCTGTTTCAAAATATTGGGAAAATGTCTTAGGCCATATTAGAATAAACAGGGTGATTAGATTTATCAAACGTAGACATCCAAGATTATATCAACAAAACAATTGTCCAACAATGAAACCCTATCCTCACGTTTTTCTTATTGTCTGTGACCCTTAAAAGAAATTGCTTTGGCAGACAATAGTTCTCGGACACAATAGCTCTGCGAGACAATGGCTTTGATGGGCATCTTACGTGAAGCTAAAATGGATTTCCGCAGCCAACTTCAGTCTGTCAGCTTCCTAAGGAAATGCGATGCACTTATTGAGGGAACTAGGTGAAGCGGTGGAGCTCTACGTGAAGAACATTCCTCTAGACAGTTTCATAGTACAGTATAGACATTTTATACATTGGATAATCTAATCAAAAGATGAATTATCATCCTATTAGAACGCATAACTTTTCTTGAAACGTATAGCAATTGTATATTTTTTTCTCAAAAAAGTATCGCAGCATACAATCAACTAATCATTTCTATTCCTTATATCATTATTTTATCATTTTTCCTTATTCTTTCCATGCCGATGGCATGTCCCTCTATGCATGAAAAGGACATATTCATGCATGAAAAGGACATATTCATGCATGAAAAGGACATATTCATGCATGAAAATGAAGATTTTGCACCTGGGATGTTTTTTTCGCCACGGAAATGTTCATGGGAAATTGGGCTGTACATTATTTCCCACATGCAATTCTTATCCTTAGAAATATAATTTGGTGGCAAAGTTTTAATTTTCATGCATAAAATGTATTTTGCTTCTTTTGGGTACAAGAGGGCATTGTTTCCTTAATCGGATTTGTATCTTTTTATAATCACCGACGTATAAACTAAATAATGAATGGTTTCGTTCGTGCACTTTCAATGTCCCAGAATGTCATCAGTTGGAACCGTGGTGTTTCTTGCTTATTTGTTTCTCCAGCAGGTTAATCTCTAAAGGTTTATGTTGCCAATTTTCTGTCGATATACGGAGAGT
>OZ012696.1:32019347-32048753 GCA_963942565.1 Maea johnstoni
ACGTAGCTTTGATTCACAAGCTGCAAGTACGTGAGTCATTGATGTGCTTGGCTTATTTTTTGACGGGTTATCTATGGGTGTTTGTACAACCAATCACTGACAAATGCCCGATCGACTGGTGCGGGAATAAAATGATTGTACTGTAACTAAATATCTCCCATTAAGTCCTAAAGAATTCTAAAGTCTCATGTTTCATTTGCATATAAAGGTGATATAATTTCATTGCGCGGAGCTCTTCTTTTTACCTATCTTACAAATATACTTAAAACCAATAACAAAGGTCAATATCATTTTTTTGCTGTTCGTTCATAAGTGAACTGTTTTTTATTCATATTTCTATATCATATTCACAACTTACAAGGAGAAATGTATTCTCTTATTACTCGGATCATCTACCAATATAGAAATTGCTCACCCAAAATATAACAATAAATCATTAATGTCGTATAATAAACAGTTGGGCATATTTCGTCTGTACCAATAATTGGTGTATCCCATTAGATTTTTTTTCTTTTGGAAAATCGGTGATTCACATTTTTGCCTATATGAAGAGTTGAGATATTTATATGCTTTTCGATAATGGTCGGTATCATGGGATTTAACCCAGAGGGACTCCAGTTCGGTTTCGTATTTATAGTCAGTGTCGCCTATGATTGAAGCGAGTGTTGTTTATCATAGGGATGGATTAAATCTCGTCTGTTCCCGTCGCGTCTCGTCCATATCTCACGACGGCCGTCGCAGAGGGAGTATTAATGGCGTCATTACTGTTCGTACCTGGCTGCCGGCGCGTGGCCCGGCGTCAGCATCGCCCCTTTCATCTCTACCTGTGCGCTAATTAGCCGCTTCACTCACCTGCCAAATTAAGCCTCGATAAGAACGATTTACTCGGAAGCCTAATGAGGCTTACGGACAATAAAAGCGCGGACGGTGGGGTGGATTATAGATGGCGTTCGCTGAAATCATTAACCCTTCCAATGCTGAGGCTACTTAATACGTCCAAAGCACAAGGACGCAAAGATTTTTGATAACCATCCAAACCATGTGTTGTTGGTACTCATTGGATAGCTCTCGCTGAGTCTCACAGATGAGTACCCATGTTTCAGGGTTTCAGTAATTTTTCTAAAGGTGTTTTTGCATCATTTTGTATTGGCCAAATTAGCCACCAGCAGCATAGAGGTTAAGCCACGCGCGCTCCGGAGGTCTGACACAAATGCAATTATCATGAAAGCGCCCTATAATAATAGGTAATATTTGGATGAAAGTCGTGCGTCTTCATTTGAGGGAAGATAGTCCTTCAGATTTCTTTGTCGTAATGCGTTTGGTTTGAGATTTATTCTTTTATTCTTGTGGTCGAGTGAGCGCTGCGAGTACTGTACATGGAAGGGGTTAAATTATAAAGGTGTTGCCATCTGCTAATGACAGGATTTTATTGGAAAGCATGTCGCATCAACGTGGGGGTGATCATAGCAATCATTTCAGCTACATGTACCCCAAGATAATGGACTTCTTGAATAGTGCTAAACAGTGAAACTATTGAACTGAACCTTCGGATAAAAAAAGTTCATTAAACAAAACAAAAGAGGTTCCTGTTTATTCTCTTCTAAGTTCTACCTTTAAACAAAGTATTGTTCGAAAGAATATTATAATGCAGTCAGTTAAGAACATGTAGGGATTCCTAATATTAAACGATACATTCATTGGTTTATGAAAGCTTGTCTCCTTTTTTGAAAAAAAACCTTACAGGTTCTACCGAGATTTGAACTCGGATCGCAGGATTCAGAGTCCTGAGTGCTAACCATTACACCATAGAACCGCACATTTTTAGCGGGCCAATCTTAACGTAAACGAAACGTAAGTTATTTTAGTACTACCCATTCCCAACTCTGCTACCGTAGCTAAATGAATATGGTACATGTAGGATACAGCTACATCGTAAACATAGTTGGAGCCAAGCCCTGTCGATAAAGGGGGATGGTGGTTACACATATGTTGCACTAGAAAGTGTGGAAAAGGGATCAATGTCTGGCGAAGGGTATTACATTTCTTTAAATGTATATTCCCTTCAAATTTTATGACCATTTCTTTCAGGATTTTATTGCAGAAAACGAGAAAACGTGCATTCATTTTTCAGAATCCATAAATTTGGAACAAAGCCAAAATTGGAAAAACTGTGATATCATTCTCTTTGAAATACTTCTAGCTCTAACCATGCCACATTTCAAACAGATCCGTTTACATTTATACCCAATGTGCATGTTCAAAGCAACCGTACCTTTGGTAAAAATAGATATAGTGAAAAGGGCTACAGACATTTCCTGCTTGTGTGTAGGCCTACGAAGGTTTCTTTAATAGATTGTCTCTCCCTCAGCGATGTCCTTTACATTTACAATTGATCTGATAATGAGGAAAAGGGTGTAACCCTTCCAATGCTGAGACTACTTTCGTCCAAAGCACAAGGACGCACGATTTTTGAAAAAAACACATCTTAAACCTATTGGTTTGTATTCATCGGATAGCTGTAGCTGAGTACTCTCATATGAGTACCCATATGCTAGGGTTTCGGTCATTTTTTCATCATATTGTATTGGGCAAATTAGCCACCAGCGGCGTAAGGGTTAACATATGTAAAAACAAATCTTAAAATTACCTCATATTCAAAACTAACGCAACAAGCCACCTAAAAGCTATCATTTATTCACCCAATTGTTCCTGTGCTCCGTGAATGACACCCCCGCCACCCAGTGTGTGTTCAATGTAAATACTAATTACAGTGCCGACATTTAATTCAGCCCTGGCATAATATATGACCGTACGCCCGATTGCCACCCAGTTTCCTGGGCATGGATACATGAGTGACTTCATAATTGAACGTAGCTTTAATTCGCAAGCTACATGGGTCATTGATGTGCTTAGATAATTTTTTGACGTTATCCACGATTGTTATACAATCACACACTGGCAGACGTCTGGTTGACTGGTGCAGGAATTGAATGTCTGTACTGTAAATGGCAATTTAATTTTCTATTCTTTTTTGCACTATATGTTTTGTGAGCCGATTTGCCTTAAAGCCATCATTCATTCATCCATGTGCTCCTTTGCTACACGGATGACACCTCCGCGCCCAGTATGTGTTCAATGTAAATACTAATTAAGATCCATGGCGTTCTGAGACTCAAACTAACTGTCGTTTCCAAGAAACTGCAGCACTAGACTCAAGTGCCAATTAACTGAGATCCAACGCAGAAATAATAAGACGTGTCGCTGAAAAGATCAAGTGGATTAACGATAGGATTAGGGGATATATCATAATCCTCCCGAGATCAGCCATCTTGCGGTAAACATGCTCAGTTGTTGGTTACTAATTAAGGGATAATTAAAGTTTGTCTGCCTTGAGGGTACGCGGTGGAGAGGCAATTTGAATGGAGAATGGTGGTCTGAGACAAAAGGAATAATACTAGTAGGGTTTTACAGTTGAAGAAATAAACGTTTATTTTGGTTTTATAATTGGAGATCAATGATATACTTGGATAGACTGTTAAGTGTCTAGTGACACATAATGTATACAAATGAGAGATGAAATAGCAAAGCGAGCATAATGAGATGAAAGATAGGTATGGAAATTGGTTGAAATAAGGTACAGTACAGACATTTATTTCATGCACCAGTTGACCGGACGTCTGCCAGTGCCTGGTTGAACAAACATCCATGGATAACGTGTCAAAAGATTGCAAGCACATTAATGACTGACGTAACTGTTATTCAAAGCTAGTTCAGTTGTGAGGTCATTCATGCATCCATGCCAACGTATTAAATGCAGGAAGTAAAAGTCGGCACTGTAATAGTGGGGGGAAAATGGGAAAGGGATGCAATAGTGAATTTAGATACCTGGAAACAATGAAATACTCGGATGAGGAAATAGGTAGGAATAATGCGATGAGGTATATAAAATACATACATGTGGGGTAGTAGAATGGGACATGGACTTTGAGTTTTGGGTTGATACGTGAAAACGTATACTCATTAGATACAACTTTGCATCAGACTGTCTACTAAACCGCATAATTACCAATATTTGTTTTCTCTTTGTTTTGCTGTTTGAAATATTGCTGTATATACCGGAATGATTGCAGTTTGTCTTTCACTCAAAGAAAAAGAAATGGATACGTTAATAAAAGGTTAATAATTTAAAACACTGATTGGGGATTTAATGATGAGGATGTAGGCGTTCCATAGGTGAACGGATTAACAGAGTTATCTGGTGAAGAGGGTCTCCCACACCTTGCTTCCTAGAATCAGAACTCCAGACATGAAAGTGCCGGAAAAGAAGAACCCCTCAGGAGACATTTTATAGGAAAGGAGATGAGTGCTCTACCCACACACGACCTTTTCTCACCTGCCACATGTACACAAGTCTAAAACAATTCCCGCTAGGAATAATCTGTTTCCAGGAAACACGTCTGGAGAAGATGGACAGCTAATTAGATAGATGGAAATAATGCCTAGCGTTGCAAGCTAGAAAGCATGTCTGGGATTTCTTAAGAAATCAATGTATATGGAAATAAATCAAAGATTCTGTAAAAATTGTATATATATATATATATATATATATATATATATATATATATATATATATATATATATATATATATATATATATATATATACATATATATATACATATATATATATATATATATATATATATATATATATATATATATATATATATATATATATATATATATATACATATATATATATATTTATCTCGTGATTGGCGAAATTCTAGGCTTTCGATTGGTCAATTGGCCCATTATATGAAGCTGTATCGTGAACTTCCATCAATTCACCTCTCAGAATCGTAGATTAACCTCTCAGAATCCTATACTAATCATCCAAGTATTCTTATATTAACCTGCAGCTTTTTAGGGTAGGGAGAGTTGAGCATTGCATCAGATAATTATGCCCATGATGCAAATCCCAATTCTTCCTACCCCTTAAGTGCATGATGCAATCACCAATTTTCCCAAACATTGCAAGATGGTTGCCCCTGTAGCACACAATTCTCTGCCGCTAGAACCAAATCAATCCAAAAAGAGAAGATTTGCACACCTGTCAGAGGAGGAGAGAAATGTGAAGAAAAAGAATGTTATTCCTGGAAACACTCAGCTTGCAAATAACTATGCAGCAAAAACAATTTGAGCAAAACATTAAATCTGTTAATTTGAAAAGAATTTTCGAGTTTGTTCATTTTTATTACCTATGCAGAGGTCGAGGGGGCAATCATGAGATAAATTCGTTATCTACTGTTTTGGAGTATGATACAACTTAAATCTCGCAATCAGAGGGCTGTATCACCCGAGGCTGCGTATATATACATAATTCTCCTCCTCTAGATCTACCTTTAAACAAAGTATTATTCAAACAATATTATATTGCAGTCAGTTAACGTGATAGTCTAGTACACTAAGAGTATCACCACTAGGTGGTGTCTTTGGCTGGCCCCTAAGCATGGATATCAAAACAAAAGATTGCACACGAGGAGTGGTCACCCGCCACGAATTTCGACCTAGCAACTTCCTATTGTTGTACGACCACGAGGACAATGGCGGGTCCCTTTGGGCCCTCTGCGTTAAATTGGTCCCAAACAACATGGGTGTCTGCTTCGACCATGCAGATTCCTTCGAGATAGACCATTTTAACCAATATTTTCATCTCGTTTTTTGGCTGAAAGTGAATAACAACGGTCTTAGAAGCCATTGTTTTAGAATATGACAGATATGAATGCCCTCTAGGTGCAAGGTCCTGTCATAAGTACCTTGTATTATGACAGGACCTGAAAATGAGCATTAACTACCTAAACCACGTGCTGTTACTAACCTTGAGGCATATGGGAACATTGAAAAATGTTTTTAACATACTCATCGTGCAGATTTCCGGTTTAGGTAGGACCTTGCACCTTGCCAAAGACATGAATGACCAAATGGTAGAGTTTGGTTTTCCAGCAAAGGGTGAGTCTTGACTGTTTGCCAAAAAACGAAACAGACAGATATGTGCGTAAAGGGTGCCATATCAACTCAAAATAGCAAATTATTGATAAGTTTATCATTATTCTGTAACTATGAGATGTAGGCTATACAATAGCATAAGTGCCGTTGTCTACATTTAACTCAGTTTTCAGATATTTAAGTTGTAATAATGACCCCGCTATCGGGTAGGGTTCTACCTTAAGCATATGTAGGGATTCCTAATATTAGAGTGTTGATGTTGGTTTATGAAAACTTGTCTCCTTTCTGAAAGAAAATGATATTTTAGATTCTACCGAGATTTGAACTCGGATCGCAGGATTCAAAGTCCTGAGTGCTAACCATTACACCATAGAACCGCACATATTATGGAGCCAATCCTAACTTTCTGACTGAAAGTATATCTGTCACCGCACGTTATTTTAGTCCGACCCATTCTGAACTCTGCTACCGTAGCTAAATGAATATGGTAGGGTGCTGCTAGATGATAAACATCGTTTGAGCAATGCACAAAAGGTCCCAAGGCAAGCCCTAAAGATCGTTGCATCCTAGGCTTGTGCTTTGGACAGAAGTAGCCTCACCATAGGAAGGATTAATTATCACAGTTCTAGGTCTCTTTTGACATTGCTAATTTCTTCTAGGACCTGCTTTAGTCCTAAACTATATTTGTATTTGTCTCTTAAGCCCCTTTTACACTATGCTGGCAACTTGCTCGCAACGTGGTGGCAAAAGATGGTTGCGGGGGATTGCCACCACATTTTTACCCCCATAATTTTCTATTGAATCAAGTTTGTACAATGTATTTATTATATCGAAGATATAGTCAATAAATACTTACTAACTCACTTATTGCCCCCCGTCGCCAATGGTCGCCAGTACGTTGCCAGCAAAATTTCGGCTAGTGTAAATGGGGCTTTAGCTTCATTATCCTCCTTAAGAGGGTTATTCTTCATAAATTCTACCAACTGAGAAGACAAGTCTCAATACTGCTGAATTTGCTCCAGAGAATGACATATCTCTCATCCTGACACCCTAGAACTTACTATAATTGCTAATGAACGCCAAGTGTCGTGATTTAGATCCACCCTTCACTTGCAGCCACTTTTTAAGACAAAGTGTCCCCAAAAGCTCATTTGCGGAATCGACTCTTGACAAATACGGTAATATATGAGTCTCTTATCTTCACATACAAGAGACGAGATATTTCTCTTCCTTCTCTCACCTCGCGAGAGTAATAGGACAATGTAAGATGTGGGTCTCTTGTTTTAAAACTTTACTTTTATAACTTTACTTTTAGAGAGAGAGAGAGAGAGAGAGAGAGAGAGAAAGACCCTTAATGGCCATTATTTAGGGTAATCATTATTGAAGACATGTCGTGTCTAATGTGTAGGAGAGAGAGAGAGAGAGAGAGAGAGAGAGAGAGGGAGAGAGAGAGAGAGAGAGAGACTATGTCACATGTATTGCCATTATTCAGGGCAATCATTATTGCAGACATGCTGTATAATGAGAGAGAGAGAGAGAGAGAGAGAGAGAGAGAGAGAGAGAGAGAGAGAGAGAGAGAGACTATGTCACATGTATTGCCATTATTCAGGGCAATCATTATTGCAGACATGCTGTATAATGAGAGAGAGAGAGAGAGAGAGAGAGAGAGAGAGAGAGAGAGAGAGAGCCTTTGTCACATGTATTGCCATTATTCGGGGTAATCATTATTACAGACATATGATGTCTAATGAGTAGGCTCGTGTTCGTCAGGCACCATAATTTCCTTCACGACTGATGAAATAAATCCATAGTACCTCTCATGTTTTGCGAAATTGGTGCATATTTTTGGGCTGGAATATAGTGTAATAAGGGTTTTCCATCATACAGAGTGACTCCAATGGATTGCCCTTTCTCTGTTCTTGCCTGGCCGGGCTACTTTGTGTAATGAAACGTAATGAATGAGTGTACGCCCATTTCACTTGATTGAACCATATATTATTTCATTTCAGCTGCCATCCCATCCATGCATATAATCCTTTTTATATTTTAGACCACGGATTGTTTTCAGCTGTTTTATTTTCATGTGATCTTTTTTTGATTCGCTGTAAACAGCTGTTTTAATGTCTCCATTTATTCAGGTTAACAGTTGTAATATTTTGAGCAATGACATTAATAATGCACAGCATAAATAACAAAGAGAAATAGATAAATGACAATGAACTATCAACATGGACAATAACACACTGAACATCAACGATCCATAATTACAGCATACAAAAGCATATAGACTTACTATACTATACTATACATGTGATCTTTCGTATAAGTCTGGCCGAAACAATTCTTTTCATGATTCTTTGTATGGATTTATTTAGATAGACATAAACACGATGGTTATACATATATATATATATATATATATATATATATATATATATATATATATATATATATATATATATATATATATATATATATATATATATATATATATATATATATATATATATATATATATTAGATGATAGATCTATTACTTTGCATGATTTGATACGATTTTTCATATTGTGTATAGACAAGCACTTACTTTGTAATTTATTTGTGATACAAAACATTGGTTTAGCACATTTGGTAATCAATTTACTGTACCTTTGTAATGGAATAGAATGTTATTTATATGATTTTCTGCCATTACACGTCAGTAGTTTATGGAAGCTTTTAGCGCCCTTTCTTCCTTTTCAAGATGACTCAGACATTGCTTTTTGTATGTGCAGACAACACACTTACATCTAGCATGAATGATGATAAAAATGAATATGACACCCTTCAAAATTATCAGACAAAATTTATACAGAAATGAAAGTCGTTAGTGGATGCCAGTAGTCACTGGTGTAACAAGCGGGGAAACCACCAATTCTAATTCAAATATTTTGAAGATATAAGCTGCATACCAAGGATTTTCTAGACTAGACTCAATGGTACAGTGGCAAGATTGCCGGCCTGATTGCTGGGAGGCATAGGGTCCAGAGTTCAGTCCCAGGCCGGGGCGAGTAGGGGTTCGATAACTCTATAAACTGGGGCAACCACCGAAAACCATCATTTCTTACTCTTTACTGTCTGTCGCCCAATTATTGGGAGAGATTACTTTGAAGAGTTTCATATTCATTTCATATCATCGTTCATGCTATCTGTGTCGTCTGCATATACAAAAAAGCTCTCATTCTTACATGTCTGAGCCACCCTTAAAAAAGGGTAGCGAGCCATTTAAAAAGTAAAATAAAAAAGGATATTCTAAACATGCCAAGCAACTACACTTCACCTTCAATACTTGGATAAGGCCTTTAATGCATCATGTGGCATTAAGTTAGAGGGCATTGTTGAATATTCAATAGACAATCACCTAAAAACATTTACAGGCAATGTTAAACCATTCCTACTTCAGATCCAAAGAGGACCAAAGGAATTTTGTCAGCATGGTTTCCATAGACGGATTAATTCATTCTCCTCATTTTACAAGGCAAGCAGGGTGCCGCACCAGCTTGGGGTTTGAGATGTTTGGATGATATATTTAAGGTGTTTAGTAAGTCGTGATACAGCAGGTGTTTCTTCTTTCATCCCAAATGGTTTACTTGCGGTGAATCATCAATCAAGAGAATTTCGCCGATGAAATGTGAGAAAACTGACCTACAGCTAGTGCCGACATTTAATTCCTACACTAAATGTGTGGGGGGCAGTACGTGCATAATTCCTGATGGACATGGATAACCGCACAACTGAACGTAGATTCGATTCGCAAGTTACGTGTGTCAATGATGTTCTTGGCTTATTCTTTTGACATGATATCAATAGGTGTTTGTACAACCAGACACTGGAAAACGTCCGGTCGACTGGTGCAGGAATTGAATGTCTTAACTCTGGGTGACCTTAATTCATTCTTTATAGTGCTTTTGTTCTCGTGTCTTTTTTCAAAAGTTTATTCATTTTTCATGCTTTATTGTTAGACAAAATAAAACTAGTACCGATACTTATTGCAATGTTAGCCTTCCCATTCTAAAATACATTTGTTGAAACAGATTTCTGAGTAAACATAATGTTTTTGACGTATTGTATCACGCATATTCGTTAATTAGTAGGCTTCAAAAAGAGTAACCGAACATTAATATACCAGTATTTTTGGCAGCCTTTGACCTAATTATCTCTTTCGATACTGACTATTGTTTGGTCATTGTAGTTTATTGTCAAATTGTTTTTCGTTTGTTTGTTTTTATTTTATCTTTTTTCGCTTTTTCAAAATTAAATTAAGCTCGCCTGTTTCTCTTTAATTGTCATATATGAATGAATGAATGCTTAAAGTCACATCGTCACAAAAAGGTCATTTAGAGCCATAGATATCTGTGTAAAATAATGGTCCTTTGTTATTGTCGAAAACAACAACAAAGCAATAAATAGATAAAGATTTTCATAAGGAAATGAACAGTTTCAAAGTGTAATTTGCGTGTGCATGGTTGTTTCAAAAGAAACTAAATTCTTAAATGTTTTACAAACCGGCACAATAGGTTTAACAAAACGCAACGAGTAGGAAATAAACTCTTATCACTCACAAAAAGCTAATGCAGGTATAATTTCCTATCTCAACTGAACAATAGGCAGCCATTGTGTGAAACCTATTATCGCTCCTGGAGTCCTAGATAGATCACTGGCTGCTCGCATGCGTACTGGTTTGCTCGCTCGCGAGGCATAGCAAACTAATTTGCTAGTGGGTAGCTCCATAAATCAGAGAGTGCATTAATTCTATGAGAATAAGTGGCGGCGATGATGCTAACGCCTTCTGAGATCAGGACTTGGCCGACACTACTCGACATTGGCATCAGCAAAATGAATATCTCGTTCATTGTAAAACAGGCCAAGGCAGCCCAATGCTGTGTTGCTTCTAAAGCAATTTTAGATAATGGATACCGCCGACTAATGATAATGATAACAATAATAATAAAAATAAAAATATAGATAACAATGATAATGAAAATGAAAATAATAATAGTATTAATAATTATAATAATAATAATAATAATAGTAATGATAATAAAAATAATAATGATAATAATTATAATAATAATAATGATAATAATACTAAAGGTAATAACGAAACGAAGCAGACGAAAAGCATATACATTTGAGTTATTTTTATCTGTATTACTAATGGTTATGATTGCCCTCTTTGGTGAAGATTATAGTTTGCTATTATATTGTTTTGGTACCTGGGCATTATAATATACTTCCATTCAGAGAGGATATTCATAAACTGGTGGAATCCAGCGCATTGGATGGTATAAGTTTCGAACTATCATATACATTAACATGTAGATTTGAATTATATAACCATTGCTATGACCTAAACGTAATTATCAAATAATACATTTGTTTCATTTTGATGTATGTATGTTCTAGATCTTTATCCATTCAGGAAAGGATTGATATTTGTTTGATAATTCATTTGAATACAGTATTTGACACGACTATGAAAAAACGAAAATCCTGTTGCACATGTGTGCAATATGGTCATGGATGCATGGATGACCTCACAACTGAACGTAGCTTTAGTTCACAAACTGCGTGGGTCATTGGTTTGCTTGGCCTTTTTTTGACATGTTACTCATGGGTGTCTGTACAACCAGGCACTGGCAGACGTCCGGTCGACTGGTGCAGGACTTAAATGTCTTTAATGTATGTGTAAGTTAGTGTTCTACTGCTTCTACTACTACTACTACTACTACTACTACTACTACTAATGCAACAACTAATGCAACTACTACTACTACTACTACTACTACTACTACTACTACTACTACTACTACTACTACTGCTACTGCAACTACTACTACTATTACTACTGCTGCTGCTGCTGCTACTACACATTCTTTCTACTAAAACATTTCATATTGCAACCATTTCCTTTTGTACAGTCGCATACTGAAGCAGTCATTGATTATAGCCAAGATCTCAGAGAGAATGATTAATTGCATTGCGGAGGAAATCGTCTAGTGTTCTTTATCGATCGTCCCAATGTGTCGAAAGAGAAAATTAACCATTAATCAGAGTTTCCCATTCGCTATCTTTTACATAAATGATATTCCGCGATGAGAAGGTCTATGAGGTTAATGTCGGTTTTATCCCACGAGAGATTTTTCTACTACTTGGATTAGCATTTTGCAATGTGTTATGTGAAATGTTCTTTATTGACTGTACTCTTAGAATACAAAATAGCACTTTAATAAGTAAATTGATAATAAGATACACAAAATAAATTGTAAGGTAGCATAAAGCCTAGCACTTAGGTGAGTTATCCACATTCACACGAAAATTTGTCAGAAAACACTGAACATAGAGTATAATATGTTCGAACAGAGAGCAGTAACTCAAACTTGAGCAAATACACAAAACTTAGCTCAGTATATGATATACAGATTTAAGATTGCTTAAGATTCTACAGTCTACATTTGATTGTGTTAAACGCTTTTATAAGGAGGGTTTATATACAAGAAAGTTTAGTAACTATATGTTAATCTACATCCTTCACGAAAGAAGCCATGTATTGACAAAAATGTGAAGGCTTTTTTATATATTCTGGTTTACATTTCTTTGCAAATATGACCCAAACGTTTCTTTTCAAAAGTGTTTCACCGAAAAAAACGCGAGACCTTTTTAGAAGCTCATGAATAAATCAGTTTAATATGTCTAGCTGATGATGAGTAATGTCAATAAAATCGAATGGACAACGTTATCTGACGTGGGGTTGCATCAGAGTTACAAGGTGTATTGGACCAGTGCCATATGGGTCATTCTTTGCTGTTTGCCTCAGTTTGGGCCGGTGTTGTTGTTTTTCTAGTTCGTTTTTAAATTTCATTTCAAATTGTTTGCCTGTACAACTGCACTGTGTTACACTTGTTAAGCTGTAAACATAAAAACTAGATATAAAAGGATTTTAGTATAAACATTTAATTGCAAACATAGAAATAAATTAGCCAAGCACACCAATGACCCACGTAGCTTGCAAATCAAAGCTACGTTCAGTTGTGACGTCATTCATGCATCCATGTCCAGGAAACAAGTTACAAGGTGTGTTGGGCCAGTGCCTGTTTTGCATCGATATTTATTGGAGTGTTGTTGTTTTATCTCTTTGCGGGAACGCATGGTATTTTGACAATCGTCCCTGGCAAGGGTTCTCAATAGGGGAAACATACAGTGACGATATTTAATTCCTGCACTAAATGCGTAGGCAGACCGGGCATAATACACGACCGCACGCCTGATTGCGACCTAGTTTCCTGGGCGTTGATGCATGTATGACCTCACAACTCCGCGTAGCTTTCATTTGCAAGCTACGTCGGTCATTGGTGTGGTTGGCTTATTTTTTGAGATCCTATCCATGTGTGTTTGTACAACCAGGCACTAGCAGACGTCCGGTCGACTGGTGCCGGAATAAATGTCTGTACTATACTGCCTTGATCCTCATGGTGCTTTTATCACTCTTGTTTTTGTTCATAAAATCTTCACGATACGACTGCTATTTTTAGACGTAAAATGGTCCAATCATCCTTAGATGATCGTCTCCCATGTAAAACTATTTCATAGTATTGCCTCGGGTCAGAAAACGGGATTTCCGTGTAGGGGTGTATGAGGGGTGAGTTTTAGGAGAGTGGATCTACAGTACAGACATTTAAGGGATTAAATGTTTTTAATGTATATGTGTATAGTCTTTAGGGCACAAAAAATGGATGATGTATCGAGTTTACACATAATGTCAAAATGGCAGCTGACAAACAAGACAGATAGAAATTCTTGTTCTTTATAAACTTCTGAGTCCAAACTTTTAAAGTAAAGGGTAAACATATGTTGCATTGTAATCATGCAGGGGTAATTTTACACATCTGACGGTGCACAGTTTACAGAAGTGCTTAGTCTGGTGTGCTACATTGTGCAGTGCCGACATTTAATTCCTGCATTAAATGCGTGGGCACCGTGGGCATAATACACGACCACACGCCTGACTGCCACCAAGCCTCCTGGGAATGGATGCATTACTGACCTCACAACTGAACGTAGCTTCTATTCGTAAACTACGTCATGTATGTACTTGTTTTACATTTTTACATGTTATCAATGGCTGTTTGTACAACCAGGCACTAGCAGACATCCGGTCGACTTGTGCAAGAATTAACTGTATGTACTGTACATTCTACATGTATATGAAGTCCATTTCCCTAACTGCCTTGCGTTAAGGTCTTCTAAATTTCACACCAACTGATTTGGGGGAATGTTTTACAATGGCATATCTAGATAGTGGTGTCAGAGTTTATGACTGTGTACTCTCTTTTACTATCTTTACTGACAATACAAGCGTTTTAGGGGAATCTGGATGGTCTCAACTTTGCCTGTGCCTGGTACCCGTCAATGATGCGGGTGGTGGCACTAGATCGGCAAATATCCCAGCATTCCATGTCCACCCCACGCAGCCAATTCAGATACAATACTTGTAATACTTGCATTCCTTCATCATCATATTCCCTCATATTCCTCCTCTTCTTCATCATAGTCTTCATCGTTATATTCTTCTTTGTCATCTTCGTCTTCGACTACTACTACTACTACGCATGTACTACTACTACTACTACTACTACTACTACTACTACTGCTGCTGCTGTTGCTGCTGCTGCTGCTGCTGCTGCTACTACTGCTGCTGCTGCTGCTGCTGCTACTGCTGCTACTACTACTACTACTACTACTACTACTACTACTACTACTACTACTTCTTCTTCTTCTTCTTCTTCGTATTCTACTACTAATAATAATAATATTAAAGTATCGCTCATAAAAAAAACTCGTGGAAAATGTAATACAACGAAACTCGTGTGTTTTAAATTGAGGTGAGTGTGTGTTTGAGAGAGCGAGAGAGAGAATGTTGTGTGTCTTTGAGAGAGAGAGAGTTATGTTTATGGTACGAGACCGTTTGATTGTCTCTATCTCCCTCCTGCACATGGTAAACAGGGGACAAGGCGTGTGACAAATAGCACATTGGCAGCAATAGATCACTGATGGGTTATCTATCCGTCACGCGTGACGTGCAATGATAATCTTTGTGAGGATTCTTGCTCCAATCACCTAGTACAGGCGAGACGTCTGAGAGATAACTAATGCACTAATGATGAAGAGTTTAGGGGAGGGAATTCTTGATGTATGTGTGAGTTAGTGTTCTACTACTACTACTACTACTACTACTACTACTACTACTACTACTACTACTACTACTACTACATCAACAACAACAACTACTACTACTACTACTACTACTACTACTACTACTACTACTACTACTACTCCTACTACTGCTACTACTACTACTACTACTACTACTACTACTACTACTACTACTACAACAACAACAACTACTACTACTACTACTACTACTACTACTACATGTACTACTTCTTAAATGTATCATATACTGAATGAGCCTTATTGCATTCTATTTAGCGATTAAAACATTTGACACCTGCCGTTATATATTGTCATATTTCATATGGTCCTTTTATTCTTGCAGGTGGTGAGACCCATCATTCGTGTAAGGTAGGTGCTTAAAATTGAATACTGATATATCACAAGTAAAATGGGTGGCTGGCTACTGTACTTTACAAATGCAGCCAATTTCTATCCATTTTCACAACATTTTCATGACCCCTTTGACCTTAGTTGACCCTTAAATTACCTCTTAGTATTGATGAATCAGAACATGTGCATTTTAAAAAAGTGCAGGTAAAGATTTTACACATTTGGATATTTCATTTATGGAAGTTGGTTATGCATAACTTGAAATATGATCGAAAATGTTACCAAAAACCCTCTATTTCAGAATCATAATACGCTAGGTTTTTAGCCTCGTGACTTTTTGACATTTGTCTACCTCAAATGACCCTTCACAAGTGACCAATCAGAATGTGGCTGGTTTTAATTCCTGCGAAATTAAAAGTTATACATGATGATGCCTCATTTGTTGAAAATAAACCAATATAACAGAAGTTATGATAAAAAATGTTACCCCTACCCCCATAATTGTGACCATTTTTTGCAATCCTAAGAGGTCATTTGCACCAAATAGTATTTAGGTTGATAAAAAAAATTGCCCAACACTTGGAAATTAGCATCCGGCAGTTTCGTTGTTCTTAGGGTATGTACATTGCATTTCCATCATAAAACCATGCAGGAATCAACATTGCAAGGTTCACATACTTGGCATATAGGGCTGGCTAGTAGACTAAAGTGCATACATATCACAGGTCCCACAATGTATATCCAAATTGTTTACTGATTGAAACCGCTTGCAGCCCACATCCAAAAGGTAATGTACACATGCATAGCAAAAACAATGTGACCAGAAGGAATTATATGTTTTGCAATCACACAAACAAAATGATATTTTGACATCAGAAGAAGGGGAATTGTTTCTCAAAATACAACACAGGTTTGTGTTTATTCCATTCATATAGTTCATTTAAACTCATTTCGATGTTAATCTCTCTCTCTCTCTCTCTCTCTCTCTCTCTCTCTCTCT
Organism: Maea johnstoni; assembly: GCA_963942565.1. Classification (NCBI taxonomy): domain Eukaryota; kingdom Metazoa; phylum Annelida; class Polychaeta; order Spionida; family Magelonidae; genus Maea; species Maea johnstoni. The sequence continues at coordinate 32,035,959 of OZ012696.1, forward strand.
CTCTCTCTCTGATCTATGTTGAAATAAGAGCATCACATATCGGTATACACATCTACGTCTAAACTATGGAATGACATTTAGAAAGATACAACACAGAACATGCGTGTTCAATCTTGCAGCTCCCGTCAAAGACAAGTCTACTGCTATCATTTCCGAAATGCCAAGTGAAGTAAGCATAAAAAGCAAATGTCGACAATCTAGCTTTGACTTATTGATCAAGTTACAGAAAACAAACATTCAGTTCTGCTGGTTGCTATTGACTGAGGGAAACTCTCTCTCTCTCTCTCTCTCTCTCTCTCTCTCTCTCTCTCTCTCTCTCTCTGTCGCTCTCTCTCTCTCTCTCTCTCTCTCTCTCTCTCTCTCTCTCTCTCTGAATATGCAATTATGGATATCATCATATGAACAGTAATAAAGAAGAGAAGAGTAGTTGTGAGCTAAAATAGGAGATGTCAAGTTGACCGAGAATGCAATAGATATTAGACTAGTTTTTATTGGCCAGAAGACTTATGGCGATTTAGTACTCAATACGACTGGCATATTAAGAGGATGACAGACTGTTCCTTGGGGGAGTATACGTAATTCCCAATAAAACGTTTCATATGTCTTAACCACCTGACTCAATAATGCCGGGTAATGCTATTCATGAACAATTCCTTATCCTAACTAAGACAGATTTAGACTGCTCACTCTATACTTTGTCATCCAACTCTACTGCTATTAAAACCATTTCCCGTGTTATCGATATCGACTTACAGTGCATTACTCAACATTATATGCCACCCTCTGGTTCAGATGAAGGTCCTTTGTATGGGAGGCCCAATTTCATTATGGCTCTGACGCAGAAGGACTCAAAAGCAACCCCCTAGAGAGCGATAATAAAGAACTATCACCCTTTTAATACTACAGCGTACACGTGGGGAAGATAGATGGGCAATTCAAGGCTCTTTGTTATAAATGATGCCTCAGATAACAATATATGGGGTAATACAGGCAAGTACTGGCCTACTTTGAAATACCTCTAGCCAAAACGGATTGGTCAAATGGTTGCTGAAAAGTTCTTTTTAGTAGTAGTATTGTATTGTATATTGTATTATATATTTCATTGACTGTATGCAAAGTTACAAAACTACAATACATACAAAAACTTTTTTCTAGCAAAAAGACAACCAAAGAGAACAAGGAGGGAAAATAAAATAAATTCAAACAAAAAATTTGACTGAAAGTGTGGTTACATGTAACAAATTAGAAGTGGTAACATATGTGAAAACCACACACAGCAGCGCAAAACTGCAGAAACGAACATATTAACAAAAACAGTAGTAGGTTGGAATTTGGAATTTCGTTTTTTTTTCGTCACATTTGTGCCATATTGTGGCTAATTCGTGACTAGTGATGTAGTGTTTGCCTGGTCTGCCTATGGTCGTTTCACAACTGAAAGACCCCTTGGAACTATGCCTGAGGAGAAGAGAATTTCTCTTTCCGATACCTGTTTTTGTCTCGTTGCGATACGACCTAAGCTGTCGAAAGAGACATTAAAGCCCATTCCTCCTCATGCTTATTTGAGTATATTTTCAAAGTATAATAACATCAAGGCGACATTTAACAATACCTCAGAGTAATGTTGGTATTCCTTTGTTTGAAAGCCTTGTGAAACTTCATAATGTAAAATTGATAAGGTTGACATTTGAAGTATCCACACGAAGTGTGCTATGAAGCCATAAAAATGCTTTTAGCTGTGCAAGTCTATGAGAAACCTTAAATGGGTCTGCTGAGGCCACTTTCCCTTATAAGGCACCTCACAAGTCTAGAGCCACCAGGAGTACGTGGTTCATTACTACAGGACAATGATCCCGTGGTGGCAGAATACATTATACTATACATTTAATTCCTACACAAAATGCGTGGGGAGCCCGGGCAAAATATACGACCGCATGCCCGATTGCCACCCAGTTTCATGGGCATGGATGCATGAATGATCTCACACCTGAATGTAGCTTTGATTCGCAATCTACGTGGGTTATTGATGTGTTTGGCTTATTTTCTTGTAATGTTATCCATGGGTTTTTGTACGACCAGGTACTGACAGACGTCCGGTCGACTGTTGCAGGAATCAAATGTCTTAACTGTAGGTACTAATACATCAATATGGAAGAGGCATGCTCAATAATCACTCTATCTATCAATACTTAAAGAGTTTCTCTATAAAGTATCGTCAGGACCTATGCTACTTTTGATGATAACTTTTGAACTAATACCTAGTTGTACATACACCCATGGACAACATGTCAAAAAATAAGCCAAGCACATCAATGACCCGTGTAGCTTGCTAATGAAAGGTACGTTCGGTTGTGATGTCATTCATGCAGCCATACCCAGGAAACTGTGTGGCAGTCGGGCGTGCGGTTGTGTATCATGCCCAGGCTGTCTATGCATTTAGTGCAGAAATTAAATGCCGGCACTGTACCATGCCTGCTACTACACCACACTGCTTGGTCAACACAGAATAGAATGTCAACTTTTAGGGACTAGGAGTCTAGTCTGTGTACCTGCCCTTAATGGCGGATAAAGTTAGGAACTTGAATCCGCTGTAACACAGATTTCCGTCCAGCTGTATACAATACCTACAATTTACCATTTATATTATTGCATAGAAGAATTTTTACAAATGAACTTTTATATCGTATGAAAATTATGGATAGTCCAGAGTGTCCTCTATGCAATAATACACCTGAGACAATTGAGCATGTATTTCTTGAATGTCAGAGAAAACATACATTGTGGCGACCAGTTGAGGTCCGGTTAGGAATGGTACTAAGAGATAATATCAAAATTCCGGATTCAGAAAAAAATATTTGGTACTGCCTACAAGAACTCCATAATTGATACAGTGATTTTATTGACTAGAAAAAAATATATAAAAACAGACAGAAAGGTAAGGTGACAAATATCGCTGAAATCTAATATGAACTATCAGTGCAGTTACAATATGAACAGTATTACGCTGAAATTGAGGGGAAACTTCCGATATTTGAACAAAAATGTCTAGATCTAATTTAAAGCTTAGGGTAAGATTGAAAATCTTATCTGACGAAGTGCAGGGTATAACATATAAGATTTTTGTATCTAAATCCACAATCCTCCAATATTGAACAAAAAGATGCATTTGTTGTGTGTTATGTGTGCCGGTATGTGTTTGTTTGTTTTTCTTCGGTGTGTATTGTTAAGAAATAGAAAAACATGCATTTTGCAGAAATTTTTAAAAAAAGTCTATTCAATAGCTCGCGAGAGTGATATTGGTAAATGACTTTTGCTCAGAGATGGGATGGCCTGCTCTCCCATTTTAACCCATTCACACTCAGAGCGGCCAAAACAGGCCTGACAGTTTTGGAAATATTTTACTTAAAAAAACATTTTCTTGAAAAAGATCCAAAGAGAAGTGTTGACCAGAAGTCAGACAACAACTCTCCATCAAATACTTTTTGAACTGTTGCTTTATTTCCAAGTTATTTTCAAAAGTATGAAAGTTGCAGACGATACTTTTTAGAGGAACTCTGAGTGTGAATGGGTTAAAGACAGATCGCTCATTTTGTCGGCCCGTAAAATGACCTTTTACGACGTGTTGGGACTCGTGATGGGTGTTTTGATGTTCGTCTGGGCAGCAGTAACAGTTTTCCCGCCTATTTTGCCGGCAGTAAAAAGTTCCTATCCGTTTTTATGAGATTTTCATCAGCAGTTTAGAGCATCCCGGTGGAGACGATAAGTTTAAAAATCAATCCAGTATTATTGTAAACGACTATAATGTCCGTTCCCATGACGACAAGCGAGACATTGTGATAGTGGTATGTGGAAAATGCGCATGTTATAGAATCACCTCATGTAGATTACAAGTACACGTTCGTATGCCGCTTACGAGGGTGCATGTGTGAACGGCAGAAAAAAATCCGCTGTTTTCTGGAAAACGACAGAAAACAAATTATAAAAAATATTCTGATGTTTTCGGAAAAACAGTGAAAAAATTAATTTCTTTTCTGTCGTTTTCCAGAAAAACAGCGATTTTTTCTGCCGTTCACACCTGCACCATCGTACGTCAATACCATGCATTTACTATTTACTTTTGGTTCATTCCCTATTGGGTTTTTTGTAATTTATTGCTCCATAAGCATATATAAGTATAGTACAGTACAATAGATAGCATATAAATAATCATCATAAGTCATGTGATCTTAAGTGAAATGTAATCTGTTAAATATTATGGTAGTACCTTTTTAAGCAATACTGAATGCTTTTTTGGTTAATTCCTATGGTTAGCATAGTGGACCCTTCAACGCTTTTATGTTGTTTACCACATTCTCCAAAAAAATCTTTTTGCGAATCCGAATGTGTCTGTGTGCCACGATTTCCTTGTTTTAACAGCAAATGAGACAGAAACTCGGAACAAGGACGAATGGAACAAAAAGACATGATGATTTCATAATCGTACTAGATAAGAAATAGCCTAATGTAAACTGCATGTATTTTTGTTAAATAAACTATGGTCTATAAAGCATATGCTGCAGATATCTTCTTAAGTATCTAATATTGGCAACGTAAAAACTAAAATTATACAAAGAATCGTCAATAATGAAATTTTATCTAATCAGAAATGGCACCTTGAATTTGGAATTTCAAGTATCGTCGCTTTTTCTGACCAGGTATAACAGTTCTCAGTGACTCCCCTTCCCAGTGACCCGGGGTCACTGAGATCTAGCTCACAGTGACCCGGGTCACTGAGATCCAGATCTCAGTGACCTGATGGGGTCACTGAGATCTAGTTCTCAGTGACCCATCTGGATCCTAGTGACCTCCTGTAGAGAATTGGCAGACTCCATGTAGTATACTTAAAATATATGCATATGTATGTAAAGGTGTATATATTGGTACAGGTCCATTTCCAACTTACAAGAATGAAAAACAATTAGGGAGTCACTGAGAACCAGATAGGTCACTGATAACCAGATCTCAGTGACCCGGTGTCACTGAGATCTGGGGGTCACTCATTTCTGTTACACCGGCCTGGATTTGCACCCGGGCATTAGTGAGAGACAAGGAACGAACAGTGGCAACGACTAAGGCTCCTCTCCTATTACTCTGAGAAGACAATGAATGAACTATTTGTATCAATTTGAAATATGCTGCAGCGAGTAGCCTTTATATGAGGTACGTTAGGTGTGCATAAATTATGTTGTTCTTGGAGGCCAAAAAACGATAGCCCTAAATCTCCTGAGTAAAATATTTCTTAATCCTTTAAATGCTGGTGGCTGTTCATTTGATCAATACAAGATACTGTGATAAAAAGCTGAAATATGACTAAAACCCTGGCAAATGGGTACTCATATGTTAGTACTCAACGAGAGCTTTCCAATGAATACCAACATGACAGGGTGTAGATGGTTTTCCAAAATAGATCTTTGTGTCATTGTGCTTTGAATAAAAGTAGACTCAGCATTGGAAGGTTTAATCCTTTAGCTGCAGGTGGCTCATTTGTTCAATACAAAATAATGTGATAAAACCCGACAATTTATGACTGAACCCCTGGCAAATGGGTAGCCATATGTTAGTACTCAACGAGAGCTTTCCAATGAATACCACCATGACAGGGTGTAGATGGTTTTCAAAAAAAGATCTTTGTGTCATTGTGCTTTGAATAAAAGTAGACTCAGCATTGGAAGGTTTAATCCTTTAGCCGCAGGTGGCTCATTTGTTCAATACAAAATAATGTGATAAAACCCGACAATTTATGACTGAACCCCTGGCAAATGGGTTGTCATATGTTAGTACTCAACGAGAGCTTTCCAATGAATACCAACATGACAGGAAGTAGATGGTTTTAAAAGATAAATCTTTGTGGCATTGTGCTTTGAATAAAAGTAGCCTCAGCATTGGAAGGGTTAACCCTTTAGCTGCAGGTGGCTCATTTGGTCAACTCAAAATAACGTGGAAAAAACTAAAATATGACTGAATCCCTGGCAAATGGGTACTCAAATGTTAGTACTGAACGAGACCTTCCCAATGAATACCAACATGACAGGGTGTATGTGGTTTTCAAAGATCCTTGCGTCCGTGTGCTTTGGATGAACATAGCCTCAGCATTGGAAGTGTTAACACGTCTGATGTCTCGCCTATAATGCCAAGACCTGCCTCATATTTCAGCGTTAGCTACCATATCCATGACACGCAGTATGATTAGTATTCGCCTGGTGACAAACGAGGTTTATATTTGGCAGGCTGTCGGCAGTCGCCTGTGTGTTATCATTGATAAGCCCTGACATCGTGTCCGCACAAAATCAAAACTAATTTCTCAAATAAGTCTCGGTCTCCCGTAGCGAACACTGCGGAATATTTATCAAGTAGATCCGTCGACATCCATCTAACCATCTGTGTGTCGTTATCATGGAGCACATCTAAATTTAAAGAGGTCACTAACACCTGTTTGAATGATCACCTGTAAATCGAGGCCATCTCTGAACGGACATTTGATGGAATTCATGGGGATGTTCGACCGTCTCCAAGCTGATGGCGAGTATATATATATATATATATATATATATATATATATATATATATATATATATATATATATATATATATATATATATATATATATATATATATATATATATATATATATACATATATATATATATATATATATATATATATATATATATATATATATATATATACATATATATATATATATACATGCTCTGGAATATCCCTCGGGGGATTGAAATGGTTTCCGTGTGTACAGTGCCTGCTAGGGAAGGAAGGTCGTGTGAACATTTCGGTGAATAATGAGTAAATATACAAGACTATAAACTGAATACCTTTACCTTTATATATATATATATATATATATATATATATATATATATATATATATATATATATATATATATATATATATATATATATATATATATATATACTATAATATATATATATATACATATATATATATATATATACATATATATATATATATATATATATATATATATATATATATATATATATATATATATATATAATATATATATATATTTATATATATATATATATATATATATATATATATATATATATATATATATATATATATATATATATATATATATAATATATATATATATATATATATATATATATATATATATATATATTCATATATATATATATATATATATATATATATATATATATATATATATATATATATATATATATATATATATATATATATATATATATATATATACATATATACAGACATACATACATACTTACGGAGAGAGAGAGATACAACATGTTTCACCACTGTCTAGTGGCTAGATAATGGGAATTATGTTTTAGTCGGTTAATGCTAAACTTGTTTAAAAGCATTTCCATCTACACGTGTGTAATAAACTATAAAGCTTAGTAATTGTTAATGTGTGTATAATTTATCCTCCTGAGGATAAAAGCTTGCATCCATAATATGATATTTGGATAGGCTAAAAGCACTAGAGAGATATAATTAAAACTAAGTGCTGTATATAAGCACCCAGTGGGATTGTGAATTATGACATTTATGGTATGAATGTGTTTTCTTGCAGGTTTCGTATGACAGTCCATTCTTGTATATAAAAAGAGATTCGTTAATGTTATCCAGTGTCTGATCGATGTTTGCCTAATGATGTCCCTTGGTAGCATGTTGAGTGTGGTATTAAGTGCCAATGGCAATATTCAAAGTCAAATGAGTGTGTCACACATATCGCGCATTAATAGTGATGGGCATTTATTGCCAAAATGAACTCTTCAAGTGTGGTAGTTTGATATTTATACGCAGTCAAAATGAACACACCCTTTGTACATATATACATTAAAGCCATTTGATTCCTGCACCAATCGACCGGAAGTCTTCCAGTGGCAGGTTGTACAAACACATAGAGACAACGTGTCATGGAAATAAGCTAGGCACATTAATGACCCACGTAGCTACGGTCAGTTGTGAGGTCATCCTATTCATTCATGCCCAGGATATTTTGTTGGCAATCGGGCGTGCGGTCGTGTATTATGCCCGGGCTGCCCGCGCATTTAGTGCGGGAATTAAACGGTGGCACTGTACCAGGATTGTGACATTTTACCCATTTCCCCAGTAGCCCACATTCCTTCGCATTTCCCCGCCGTCTAGCGCAGTATCAGTATAGTGTGAGTACGTTGCCTCAAGGGGAACATCTGGGTAATCCGATTAACGGGAATCGCAAAATGCCAACGTTAAAACTCTTAGGATTTATGGCAAGAACACGCCAGATCGCCAATGGCAAATCACTCAAGATCTCGAAATGACACGTCCAATAAAGTCCGTAATCCCCCATGAAAGCATAATCTCGCACAATCTCGAGTTAGCAATAACGAAAGACACGAGGGATGGCCCACGGGCAAATCTCGCAAAATCTCGAGTTGGCACGACCGCACCACGCGTGCCCGCTCTCGTAACAACTCTCACGTGACTCCTTCTGCTCGAGAAAATTGGAAATTAACTTCATTTTCTTGATACCTTTAGACATTCTTGTAAATGATTGACAGTTCGTTCTGCCGATTTCCGTGGATTTTTATAGAAAGGCCTGGGAGCGAAATCTCGTTTCTCTCCTTAGCGTGTGCTTAGTGGGAATAACGAACCGATAGGGAGAGAGAGACACGTGCAAAATAATCACGTACACACCTTCCACGTCTCTACTTACCTGACCCTGTGTCAGAACGAAACCCGCACCCTGTTCTCGGCTATTTTGATTGGGGTATTCGATAATAACTTATACCTTCAGCATTTTTACCTGTGGCATTTGATATCTAAACCCCAACGCGCCCCTTATCTATGCCATTTTGATTGGGGTATTCGAAAATAACTGAAACCCCACACACCCCTTATCTATGCTTTTTTTTAATTGTGGCATTTGATAATATGCGCAACTCCGCGCACGCCTGATCTTGGGAATGCATTGGTACATTCAAAACAAAAACAAAGTTAACCTCAAATATGTGGCGACATGTATGTCTGGTTGAGCCAAAGAGTTTATCTACAGTGCCGAAATCTAATTTCTGCACTATAATGCGGGGGCAGCCCACACATGAGGGCACGCCCGATTGCCACCAAGTTTCAAGAGCATGGATGCAAGGATGACCCCATAAATAAACTAAGCTTTGGTCATTGACATGGTAGACTTATTTTTTGACACGTTATCCCCGATTGTTTTACGGCCAGGCACTAGAGGATGTCCGGTCGACTTGTGCAGGAATGTATTGTATTTTGAATCGGTATACTTTCCAGATTAGATTTAGGCGCAATAAAATATTTGCCCGGTCTAGCGCTACACACCCTCCAACCATTTGCCAGTGTCCCACCTCACATACATCGACAATCATCATAAAACAATAGTGTAGAATCAAATTGTTTTTGTTCGATTTTTCATTTCTATAATTTTGTCTTTCTATACAATGTATATACAGTGCCACATTGAATATCTACACTAAATGTGTGAGCAGCCTGGGTATGATAAACGACCGCACGCTCGATTGCCACCCAGTTTCTTGGGCATGAATGAATGGGTGACAACTGAACGAAACTTTGATTTGCATGCAACGTGGATCATTCATGTGCTTGACTTATTTTGTTGACATGCTATCCATGGGTGTTTGTGCAACCAGGCACTGGCAGACGTCCGGTCGACTGGTGCAGGAATTAAATGTCTATACTTGATGTTGTGTATTCATATCATTTCGCTACCAGTAAACATCGGATAACTGGTGCGTGACGTTTTCCCGTTGTAGTCACACACGAGTTTTAATCTGTCAGAGTTTTTTGTGTGGCATGCCTCATTATCTTGGAAAAAAGTGATATTGTGGTGGCACCCTATAGTAGGCACAGGCCATGGCACATTAAACTATGATGTAAACAGTGTGTTGCGATGACGGGTGTTATAACAACTGTTTGTCCGACTCGCGTGCCGAGATCAGTGATGCGGCATGAGAGATTCATCCGCGGCAAGGCGAGCAGTGATTTGACCACACTTGACTGACTGCTATCCAAAGGGATTCCCGGAAACCAGTGCTGTAAAGTGTATAAGACGAAGGAAAAGAAGAAAAAAAATAGACCAACAAAGTGACGACCACAAAAGGATACAGTGGTATAGTTCACATATACAAGGTGAGAAGAAATTGTTTTTTTACATCGCTTTCAACAGTTTAGGTCATATCGCTACGAGATCGAAGAAACATGAGATCGGGAATAAGTTCCCGTCTCTTAACTTCCATATACAGTGTATAGACATTCATTTAATTCCTGTACCAGTCAACCAGGCATCCGCCAGTGCCTGGTCGTACAAACCCCCAAGGATAACATGTCAAAAAATAAGCCAAACACAGAAATGACTCTCGTAACATGAGACTCAAAGCTACGTAAAATTGAGTGGTAATCCATGCACCCATGGGCAGGAAGTTGTGCCGCAATCGAGCGTGCAGTCGTGTATTATGCCCGGGCTGCGCACACATTCAGTGCAGGAATTAACTGTCGACACTGTAGTTCCGAAGGGTCTTTTAGTTGGGGAAGTAGTACAGACAGCACTTCATAACGCCCCACATTTATATAAAGCGATCGGGCAAACCCGCTTATCCAGTTCATACATGTAGTTCTTTACACCCCTATGTGACATGAAATATGTAGGAAGTAAGTGTCTCTAGCCACTATGTTGTATTCAAACAAATACATAAAATGGGATCACTGTGTTTTGCTCTTGTTATATTTGTTGCTCTGTTCTTGGTGGTGATTCTAAACTGTTGTTCATTTAAATTTGGTTGAAGTTTATTTCCACCATTAGGAAAATTTAGCCATGTTTTTAAAATTGTATGATCAATGGGAATATTTCTTATGGGAGAATATAGATAAATCAAGCCGTCCGAACACGCATGTCAATGGTTGTTGGTTGATCATCCAACCACTGCTGAGTCTAGAATTTCAGGCATCCTAGCGGTCGTTCTTCGAACTAATTAGCATCCCATGGAATGCACTAATGGTAAGCATGTGCCCTAGCGGTCGTTCTTCGAACTAATTAGCATCCCATGGAATGCACTAATGGTAAGCATGTGCCCGTTATGTGGTACCCCTCGGAGAAGTGGATATCGGGTGAGTTATGCTGACGGCGCCCCCTGGTGAAACACAAGGAAGTACAATGTTGACATTTAATTCCTACACCAAATGCGTTGCCAGTCCGGGCATAATACACGACTGGACACCCGGTCGCCACCGAGTTTCCTTGGCATGGATGCATGGATGACCTCACAACTTAATGTAGCTTTGGCTCGTAAGCTACTTGGGTTATTGGCGTGCATGGCTTGTATTTTTGACGTGTTAGCCATGGGTGTTATTACAACCAGGCACTGGAAGACGTTCGAACGACTGGTGAAGGAATTAAATGTCTGTACTGTATATATCTGACGCGTTATGCTGATTTTACTTCAGTCTGATTTCAGAACACTTGTGGTTACATATTTTTATCGATTGATCTTATGTCATTATCAAAGCCTAATGATTCTTATTCAGTGGTATTTTTAAGCTCATACACCTCTCCGTCTGTGTAAGATTGACAGCATTGATGATATCTAGATTTAAAAAATGCACCATAGCGCAGATCATAAATACAAATAGCATGTCTGAATCCCTTATAATAATCAGGAGGGTTGTTTTTACTTAGGTATGGATGTTTTGTCCCCAGGAAAAACGACTCATTGAAAAGATTTCTTTGTAATACAGGCATGAATATATGAATGTGTAACCTTTTGGAATAGATGCGATATTGTCATCAGGGATATTTTCTGGGTGCTGCGTTCACTTTAACAGATCTAGGCAGATGAGACGTTGTGATGGATTTGAATTGAATTAATGAATGCATACATTACGTACATACATACATACATACATACATGCATAACGTACATACATACATACATACATACATGCTTGCATACATACATACATACATACATACGTACATACATACACACATACATACACACACACAGACATGTATACATATATATATATATATATATATATATATATATATATATATATATATATATATATATATATATATATATATATGTATATATATATATATATATATATATATATATATATATATATATATATATATATATATATACTTGTATATATATATATATATATATATATATATATATATATATATATATATATATATATATATATATATATATATATATATATATATATATATATATATATATATATATATATGTATATATATATATATATATATATATATATATATATATATATATATATATATATATATATATATATATATATATATATATATATATATATATATATATATATATATATATATATATATATATATATATATATATATATGTATATATATATATATATATATATATATATATATATATATATATATATATATATATATATATATATATATATATATATATATATATACATATATATATATATATATATATATATATGTATATATATATATATATATATATATATATATATACATATATATATATATATATATATATATATATATATGTATATATATATATATATATATATACATATATATATATATATATATATATATATATATATATATATATATATGTATATATATATATATATATATATATATATATATATATATATATATATAT
>OZ012696.1:32051453-32113943 GCA_963942565.1 Maea johnstoni
CTGTTTTAGTAGTGCATATATGTATTGATAACATGAAGTAGTGTTAAAACAAGCTTTTCCTTCTATACCCATCTGCCGTGGACTTGTGATTTCGATGAGTGGCTCTCAAGTGTGAGTTCGCAGGTTCGATTCTACGCTGAATCTCCATAGCCTGGTCGTTTTATAAACGTGCAGCGTTGTGGAGGGCTATGGGTTTTCTGCAACTAAAAGACAACTCAGAATTATTTGTTAGGATAAGGCGATTTATTTCCAGTTCGACTCAGGCTTCTTTCTCGTCGCCATATGACATTAGCTGTTTACAACCAAAAAAAAACTCATGCCTTTCTTCCAATGAACACAATTGCCACCTTTGTTGAAAGGAAATGCTACAACCTTTCTATCTCGTCGCGAAATGACCTAAGCTGTTGAAAGCAAAGTAGTAATCCTTTCCTTCCTTTAATCTGTTGCTTCCGAACTCTCTACTTTCCTTCTTGCCTGACCATGTACAAGCTCAAAGACGGTACTCATACAATATAGATATTCAATTCCTGCGGCAGTCGACCGGACGTCTGCCAGTGCCCGGCTGTACACCCATGGATAACACGTTTAAATAGCCAAGCACATCTACAGTATGACCCACGAAGCTTGCGAATGAAAGATATTCTCAGTTGCGAGGTCATCCATACATCCATTCCCATGAAACTTGTTGGCAATAGGTTGTGCGGTCGTGTATTATGCCCGGGCAGGATTTAAATGTCGGCACTGTATCTAAATCAATTTTCCCAGGTACGTTGATTCCCTTCATAATTTTCCTATTAAGCTATGCTATTACGGAAAAGGTGACGAAAAGGGGAATTTTATATACTCACCCTGCCTTATTTGTTCTTTCTGTATCTTCTTCATGCTAGCTATGTATATCATTGCAGTTACTTAATCAGTAGTATTCGCTGGGTACTCCAGTTTTCTTCTTTCATGACTTGGCCTGATAGGCAGAAAAAACAAAACGAAAATAACAAAATATTTAAACTTGCATTACAGTAGAGACATTTTAATTTCTGCACCAGTTGACTGGACGTCTGTCAGTGCCTGATAGTACAAACACCCATAGAAACATATAAAAAAATAAGCCAAGCACATAAATGCCTCACGTAGCTTGCGATTCAAAGCTACGTTCAGTGGTGCGTTCATCCATGCATCCATGCTAAGTGGCAATCAGGCGTGCGGTCGTGTATCACGCCTGGTCTGCCCACGCATTAAGTGCAGGAATTAAATGCCGGCACTGTAGGTATACTCTGTAAGTTTTTACCAGCTTAGGTCTACATTTAGCCCCAAGTAGTGGAGAAAATATTAATGAAGGACCACAGTATCAAAAAGTCACGATGCATGTACTGCATCATTCTCTGATAGAACAGGCTATTTCCATCAGTAGGTGTCCTTCGTAAATTTTTACCAGCTTAGGTCTACATTTATCCTCAAGTAGCAGAGAAAATATTAATCAAGAACCACTGTATCAAAAAGCCACGCTTACTGCTCCATTCTCTGATAGAACAGGCTATTTCTCTCAGCAGAGATACCACTAGTCCCGTCACAAATCATAGCTCCTCAATTATCCTCCCCATCCAGTTGAACTAATCTCCCTCTTCTTATCAATAATCCAATAACTGCTCTGCCGACTTAGACCCGGGAGATGGGTGTTTGAACTCCAGCCTTCAGAATATTAGCTCAGAAGCGATAAGGGAGAGAAAAGGTGAAGAGAGAAGATGAATATGGCTGGCTGATTAACTATATTGGGTGAGCTAGAGTTAAATCATCGTAGGCTGGTTAACCTCTCATATGATTGGAGAGATGCAGCATTGGCAGTGCTGGTATTGTACAGTACAGACATTAAATTCCTGCACCAGTCGACCGGACGTCTGCCCGTGCATGGTTGTACAAACACTTATGGAGAATATGTCACAAAAATAAGCCAAGCACATTAATGATCCACTTAGCTTGCGACTTCAGTTGTGATGTCATCCATGCATCCATGCCCAGGAAATTGGATGGCAATCGGACGTGCGGTCGTGTATTATGACGGGGCTGTCCAAGCATTTAGTGCAGTGATTAAATGTCGGCACTGTATCATATTGGTCATCATATATATATATATATATATATATATATATATATATATATATATATATATATATATATATATATATATATATATATATGTGTGTGTGTGTGTGTGTGTGTGTGTGTGTGTGTGTGTGTGTATGATTAAACCGTCATAACTCTGTCGTGTTGGTATTCATTGGATAGATCTTGCTGAGAACTCTCAGAAGAGTACCCATGGGCAACCAAGGTGTCAATCATTTTTCCAGGTATTTTGCATAATTTCCTATCGGCCAAGTTAGCCACCGGTAGCATAAGGGTTAACTGCAGTAGGGGCACGTCACGCAGGCTGCTGGGGATCCGCTGTAGCCTAACTCAGTGACAGAATGACACTTGTTCTTATCACACATGACAGTGGAGGCTCTCTGGGGGAGTGTGTCTCGCTTGATCCCCATCATGTCATCTTGACAGGTAACCACTGTGCCGCGGAGGGAGATAGCACACCAACTTGTACTGTGCCGCGGAGGGAGATACATGCACAGTGCCAACATTTAATTCCTGCACTTAATGCATGGGAATGTCATCTTGACAGGTAACTACTGTGCCACGGAGGGAAATAGCTGGCTTCAAATCCTCTACAGTACAGACATTCAATTCCTGCACTAAGTGCGTGGGCATGTCATCTTGACAGGTAACCACTGTGCCGCGGAGGGAGATAGCTGGCTTCCTCAACATGTACTGCTCCGCGGAGGGAGATACATGTACAGTGCCGACATTTAATTCCTGCACTAAATGTGTGATCATGTCATTTTGACAGGTGACTACTGTGCTGCGGAGGGAAATAGCTGGCTTCAAATCCTCTACAGTACAGACATTCAATTCCTGCACTAAGTGCGTGGGTTGGTCATCTTGACAGGTAACCACTGTGCCGCGGAGGGAGATAGCAGGCTTCCTCAACATGTACTGTTCCGCGGAGGGAGATATATTATACCTCTCGTGAAAATTGTAAGCCGTGATTAGCTTACAAAGGTTGGCCATTCCATCATGTCCACCGGCGAAATGTCCACCGGCAAAACGTCCACTGTTCTCACTGGATCTACCGGCAGTCATTGTTGTTTTCATTGATATTTTACCAAATTGGGGTTTGTTCGGTATAATAAAACAAATATGCCATGCCAGTGTGGGTATCCTGATGGAATGTCTGCCCTCGGGAAAACCATCCTCCCTCTGGGCGACATTCCATCAGGATACCCACACTGGCATGGCATAATTGTATAATGTACATGTAGCAGGCTTCAACTCCATCACGACACACTCCCTGTATATGAGGGACCGTATATGAGGGATACAGTGACGACATTTAAAGGCATGGTACAGTACAGATATCTAATTCATGCAAAAGTTGACCGGACGTCTGCCATGACCTGGTTGTAAAAACACGGACAACATGCCAAAAAAAGTTTATGTGTGATGTCATCCATGCACCCATGTCCTGGAAACTGGGTAGCAATTGGGCGTGCGACCATGTGTTGTGCCCGGGCTACCCACGCATTTAGTGTAGAAAGTAAATGTCAGCACTGTACGGTATTCTACAAGGTGACAGTGTCATCTAAAACTTGAAATCCATTTAAAACATATTCAACATGTAGAAATTCATTAAGTTTTGTCTAAACTATCATTGCCAGTACCCCTTTGAAAATCTAAAATAAAAAAGGGGGTCCCATGATCTCCAAGGCTGGCTTCTCACTCAGGTGAAACCCACAGCCACCTAGTGGCAACCTCACAAACTACAGTCCTTTGGCTAAGTCTTCGATATCCTAATGTACACTTTGCCTCTCTCTCTCTCTCTCTCTCTCTCTCTCTCTCTCTCTCTCTCTCTCTCTCTCTCTCTCTCTCTCTCTCCATAAGTGCCCGATACCTTAGTACTGGAAATCGTACAGGAAAGGACTAAAACGCACACTGCTATTGCCGTTTTCACTATATGCAATGGTATTCATCTGGCATATCCCAACATTGGATCCCATGCCATTTTACTAACATCTATCTTCTATAGCATGACAGCCACTCCTGTTCCAGTCACGAGGAAATAAAATGAAACTCCTACTCCTCCTACTCCTAGAAATCAATGCATGCTCTCCTGTCCCAGAGGTTGCAGTTTTTGTCGACTTGCGAGTTAGCCTAATCCGTATTCGCATGAGACAGGGCACTAGTCTAATAGAGAGAGACACGTGCTCGTGATCCCGCCGCCGAGGTGCCTTGTCTCGCTCAATCCCCAACATGGCACTTTGACAGGGAAGCAGCTAGACTTGCTACAGGTCTGTGTTATCTGGCTGTTTCACTGATCTAACCTGAGTTGATTTTACTCCAGGTTTAGCTCTGAATAAATCCTCAAGGGTTACACGCTTGAGCTGTATTTTGTATCTGTTCCGAACTGCAATTCATGAAAACTGTGCTGCCATCTATAGAGAGACATTAAATCTACTTGACGTTTTTGCGCCAATTCTTTGATTATTTTGTGAGCCTGCTCGCGAGTTTAGCTTCATGTTCTGCGCCTGCCCAAATCAGGCATTCAATAGTTAGAATCTGGGGAAAGTGACCACACCAATAACCTTTCAATGCGTTTTTTCACACTTAAAAACACTCTATGATCATATGCCAATAAAATGTTATATCCCTGGCTTCGTCAGTGTCGACGGGCCCTTTATATTGCTAATGGCCGTCACAAACTTTTCGAAGAAATCGCAATAAAACGCTGCGTTCTTAGGTTAAGGCTGTGATGCTGGTGACACACTCAAAATAAGACAACTCCTAGTTAGGCACTCCTGTCCCCTTTCTAACAATAGTTATCTAATCCCTGAGGTCTTGGTGTTTCAAATATAAGTTTTCTTTAACTTACCTGCTTGAGCTGACTTCAATGTAAACAACACAGTTTCAATTTTACAGTGTTTTACCTCAAATGAGGTTTTCTTGATCAATAAAGGTTCATTTGATTTATAAATACCATACATGTCTGCTAGATATACCAAGCTAGGGCAACTGGAAGGCAAATTTGGATTTCCTGCAAGAGAATACCTTACAGCACACGATTTTGGTGGAAATTGTACTTACTTATTTCCTACCAAAATATTACACCCTCAATCCAAAATTTCATCTCTTGAATTGAGTCTTTCTGGACACCCAGTATGTTCAGTGCCGACATTTAATTCCTGCACTAAATGTGTAGGCAGCCTGGGCATAATACATGATATGCCACCAAGTTTCCTGGGCAAAGGTGCATGGATGACCTCACAAATGAACGCAACTTTGATTCGCAAGCTACGTAGGTCATTTTCATTGATGTGCTTGGCCTATTTTTTGACATGTTATATATGGGTCCTTAAACAATCAGGCACAGACAGACGTCCGGTCGACAGGTGCAGGAATTAAATGTCTGAACTGTATGTCGAGGTTGGGGCTTTATACCTAATCAGCCTGAGCACCAGGCTAGGATTTAGCAGCGAGCAGTGAGGGGCGAGGTTGGTCGTCCAGAGCGCAGCTGTCTGTCACTGCTGGTCGCCCAGGGGAGGACGCATGTCTGACAATCCTGCTGGTGTCTGCCCGCATTAGCGGAACATATGTTGGCAGTAATCCAGTCATTTCCTGCCTGCAGAGACCCACTACATACGGCCTGGCTGGCGACATGGGCGGTAGATCTCTGCTAAAACATATGTCGTGTGTGTGTGTTGTGGGATGCGGGCGGCAGTTGCTGAAACAGGGGAGATAGAGGGTTTAGACGAACCCTTTTATGTTTAACCCTTATGCTGCTGGTGACTAATCTTGTCGATACAAAATGTTGCAAAAAGCTGAGAAATGACTGAAACCCTGGCACATGGGTACTCGTCTGAGGGTACTCGGTGAGAGCCTTCCATTAAATACCAACAGAAAGCCAGGTTTAGATGATTTCAAAATTCTTTGCTTCTTTGCGCATTTGTCGATAGTGGCCTTAGCACTGAATGAGTAAATACAAAATGTAAATGTTCTTGTTTAGAAATTTCTCTTTTCTTTAATGAAGCTTTTAAAGACCGATGGGGTTCGAGATCTACGTCTCTGTCAGACAGAACTAACTCCCCACCTCCCCATACAGAACTACATGTACAGTACAGACACTTAATTCCTGCACCAGTCGACCGGACGTCTGTCAGTGCCTGATTGTCCCAACACCCATGGATAGCATGTCGAAAAATACGCCAAGCTCATCAGTGACCCTTTTGAATCAAAGCTACGTTCTATTATGAGGTAATCCATGTATCCATGCAGAGAAAACTGGGTGACGATCGGGCGTGCGATCGTGTATTATGCTTCGGCTGTCCACGTATTTAGTGCAGGAATTAAATGTCGGTACTGTAACACAATATACATAGAAATCCTTTATCCGCCCCTATGATGGCATTATGTTTATCGTTCCTTTTTTCTGTCATATAAATGTTCAATTGATCGTGGCTAGTTAATAGTGGAGGATTAGAAACCGAGGTACCCGGATAAAACCTGAGATCTTCCTAAAAGTCACAAGCAACTTTCTCATATATTAGGCATGATTCGAATCTGCGGCCATTAGCATTTGCGATGCAATTGCGGGAAGTTTGTGTAGAATACTCTAGAGTGCTCGGCTTACGGGGTAGCTCCTCATTGAAGGAACATATATAAAGTGAAGGGGAAATGGTTGTCTATGCCAAAGCCACTGATATTCACTGAAACGTTTGCCCATCTGTATCTCATCAGGTTATTTTCAAATGTACAATTTATCCAGATGGTATATTTCATAAAAACACTGAATGAATAAAGCTTGGATGGATTAAACCTGACAAGCGTAATCCCTTTTCCTCAAAGCGCGATTTTTTTTTCATTTTCTCATACACGCTAACAATTCCCCATGCTACAGCGCCTGGATTCTATAATACTTTCGCAAATCACTCGGAAATGAAGCATTAATTGATAGAGTATACGGAAGGGATCAGTTCGATTGGTTCTGATTAGTATTTCCGCTTCAAACATTCCTTCAGAGATTCTTTCACGAGAGAGATATTGCAAAAAGAGCTTACAGTGCAGACATTTAATCCCTGCACCAGTCGACCGAAGGTCTGCCAGTGCCTGGCGAAAACCACCTCCTAACTCACTAACTCACTGGTAACTTTCTAACATGCCCTGGACGAGATTCGAACCCGGATAGTGGTGAGAGACAGCTAGCAGTCAGTAGCAACGCCTTAAAGGTAGGACAACTTACGTGCATCCCAACACGTTTTTATGCAGCCTCTTCTGCAGATTATACCGGACTGTTTAAGCTTGTACAAAAACAGTTTATCTGTCATTTCCTCTTTTCAAACGTTACCATGTGGTTGGTGGCATATGCATGGCATGTGCTGGTATTCAACTCGGCATCTCAGTCTTTGTGGAGAATGTAACGTTCTCTGTGTTTGTCTTCGTACAATGCCGGAAAGATAAATTAAAATAGCATTAGGTATCTAAAAAGGTCTTCTTTCAGAAAATATATAGTTTACTGGGTGTTACAATCCCCTACAATCTGTAAATGAAGAAAATGCTAGCTATTGTCCGAAGTGTTGGACCCACCCTAAGCCAACGCCTGAATGTTACCTGTAGGTATTTCTTTCTCGCCTTTATTTCAGCAGAAAATCATTTGATAGTTCTGGTACAACATGCAACGCCTTCGTTGCAGAGAAAATATTCCATTTCATAGTAGTCACATTTGTATAGTGAGTTAGGTTTACTTAGATATGTGATTATCTAAGCTTTATCAGTAATGGTGAACCCTGTCAGAAAAACACCCCTACAGTACCGACATGTAATTCCTGCAATGAATACGTGGGTACCCCAGGCATAATAAACGACCGCACACCTGATTGCCACACAGTTTCTCGGGTATGGATGCACGGATGACCTCGCAACCGTATTGGTGTTTTTTCAACCAGGTCGACTTGTGCAGGAATTAAGTGCCTGTATTGTACGTACCGATGAAAGCTACGTTCTAGGTGTTGGTACTTTGTTGTTGTGACACGAGAATGTCATTCTCACTAATTAAATGCATGGAACTCCACATCGAATCGGTCCGTTTGTCAAAAGTATTTTTTCAAACACCTTAAAGCCAACACCTGAGTGTTACCTTCAGGTGCAACTGTCTCACTTAGACCACAAGGCCATCAGGGCATTTGGAATTTAGAATTTTGTTTTTCGTCACATTTATGCCATATTGTGGCTAATTCGTGACTAGCAAGTTGTAAATGGTGGAGGAAATTGGAGTACTCGGCATTGTATTTATAAATCAACGTACCCTTTATTGATCGAGAAAACCTCATTTGAGGTAAAACACTGTAAAATAGAAACTGTGGTCCTATCTAGGTCAGCTCAGGCAGCTAAGTTAAAGAAAACTCCAAGACCTCAGGGATTAGATAGCCAACGTTAGAAAGGGGACAGGAATGCTTAACTAGGAGATGTCTTATTTTGAGTGAGTCACCAGCACCACAGCTTTAAAGACAATTCACTTGCCAAATTTTCACTAGACAAACAAAACTTCCATAAAATAGTGGGACTCTATTGATGATGATCTTTGTAATTATAGATTGCCAACTGATAATAGTAGGTCTGTATGATTGTGTATGCTGTAATTATGGACTATTGATGTTCAATCTGTTATCTTCTTTGTTGATATTTCATAATGTATCTATTTCTGCTTGTTGCTTATGTAATGCATCATTAATGTCATTACTGAAAATGTTACAACGGATTGACCTGAATGAATGGAGACAATAAAAATAAGCTGTTTACAGGGAATTAAAAATGTGTACGATCTAGGTTTCTTTTTCGTCTTCGAGCCCTCCTCACAGTAATCCAGAATGGATGGTACATGTATCTAGAGAGGGTGTGTGTGTATATATATATATATATATATATATATATATATATATATATATATATATATATATATATATATATATATATATATATATATATATATACACACACATACATGTATATATATATATATATATAGAGAGAGAGAGAGAGAGAGAGAGAGAGAGAGAGAGAGTTTTATCTTCAGGTACAACTTTACGTTCGTGTTGTTTCGAACCACTGGATATTTAAGGGTCGTGCAATATGCCACGAAAGTGTCGAATTACTAATAAAACTCTCGAAAACAATCGTCACTGACCGCACAAAACACTTTATGACTACTTTCCATAGATTGCACTGTGAGACGTGTGACTACGCTGCGTCATGATGGCAAATAAACGAACTTGGAGTAGTATTTTAGTATGATTTGGTGCCTGCACGCTATCTCTTATGTCCCTCTATAGGTACATGCTATAGGTACCTGGGGAGGTACCGTTAGCATAGTGATCAGTTGGGTTGCCATAACACGGTATTGTTAGTTACGCCCTGTTGGAAAGTGCAGTCCGGCCTGATATCCACCCGAAGTCATCCAGATCGCCGAGTGGGATCTGGATGACTGAGGGTGGATGGCAGGCCGGACCACACTTTTCAACAGGGCGTAACGAATTTATCACCTGCTCTTTCATGCGAAGAATAATTTTATAATAACTTGGGAGGTCAGAACGAGGCTGGTGACCTCTAGGGGTCAGATTAATGGCCAAGTGGTAATGTAAATTAAAATGGCGGTTCAAGTGGTAATATTGAATTTTGCGTTCGATATTGGATCTACAAAGTGTGAACGGCTCCAGGTCTAACATCAATTAACCAATCAGCATAGAGAATTACAGCAGAGCAGGTGATAAAGGTACCTGTACCCATAGAGGCATTTTTAGCATAGTGTTCAGCTGGGGTGCCATAACATGGTACATGTATAAGTATGTGTACCCATAGATGCAGTGTCAGCATAGTGTTCAGGTGGGGTGCCATAACATGCTATAGGTATCGTGTATTATGCCCGGGCTGCCCTCGCATTTAGTGCAGGAATTACATGCTGCCACTGTAGGCTTATGAGAGAGACCGTGGAGATCCAGTCGATCAATCACGTGACCATGTCAAGCCTATAGATTAATTGGATATCCTGCAGGGGCGGATACAGGCTGATTGGACCCATGCACGTGCATCGCTCAGTAATATACCTGCTTAATTTGGCATGCTACAATGTTCTCACACCACATACCCAACAAGGCAAACTTATTTTGTGATGTCTTTCATATGGAATATCACATTGGGTCAGTGTTTAAGAGTTTAGAAATGTTATTCAGGAACAAACCAGTATCATACTTTTAATTGTGTTCTGCTGTCAAGTAATCTGAAAAAGAATGCATCCATATAACACTTCTCTCCACAATCCATGGTTCAACTCCCACTTGAGACATAGAGTGTACACGAGTTTTAACAATGGTTACCCGAGAGAGAGAGAGAGAGAGAGAGAGAGAGAGAGAGAGAGAGAGTGTGTGTGTGTGTCAGTGGGACAGGAGAGCATGCATTGATTTCTAGGAGTAGGAAGGAGTAGGAGTTTTTTTTTATTTCCTCGTGACTGGAACAGGAGTGGGTGTCGTGCTGTAGAAGATAGATGTCCGTAAAATGGCGTGGGCTTCCATGTTTGGGTATGCAAGATGAATACAATTCCATGTAGAGAAAACGGCAAATGAAGGTGTGTGTTATAGTCCTTTCATAACATCTGTTAAGGTGCTATTCGATTTCCAGTACTTAGTTGCCAATAACTTATGACAAGAGAGAGAGAGGGGGGGGGGGGTACATCATGATATCCAAGACGGAGTCAATGTACAGTGTAGTTTGTTAGATTGCCACTAGGTGGCTGTGGGTTTCAACTGAGTGAGAAGTCAGCGTTTGTGATCATGGGTTTGAGAGCGAGAGAGTGTGTGTGTGTGTGTGTGTGTGAGAGAGAGAGAGAGAGAGAGAGAGAGAGAGAGAGGGAGAGAGAGTCGGTAGCAAATTGAGCCTTTTCGCTTTCGCCTGTTCAGAATGCCACCAATAGCAACGAGCAGGACTGGATGTTTGTTTTCTGTAACTTGATCAATAAGTCAAAGATAGATGGTCGACATTTGTTTTTTATGCTTACTTCACTTGGTATTTCGGAATTGATAGCAGCAGACATGTCTTCGACGCTTGCTGCAAGATTGAACGTTCTGTGTTGTAACTTTCTAAATGTCATTCCATAGTAAAGACGACGATGTGTATATATCGATTTCATCATGTGATGCTTATTTTTCAACATAGGTTACCATAGATACGAAACCAATATTCTCACGCACAACATGGGGACCATTAATTCGAAATATGTTGTTTGATGAACGTTCAGGGTAGTTGGATCTGTAGACATTATAATTGGAACTATCGAAAAATGGAAAAGTATTAGTTAATTACATAGATGTAGAAACTATTGAATTGAGTGAGCTACCGAAGGGAAAGTCGTAACAACTACAGTTCTGTCAAATTAATACATATACATGCTGTGGAATCGAGACATTGATACATAGATACAATTATGCAGTCATATACATACATACATGAATACAAATACATACATACAAACACACATAGGGGATCCGTTGTGGCCTACTGTTTACGATGCTTGTTCAGGTCGCAGGGTCCCCATTAGTGTGTTGGCTTGGTCAAAATATAGATGTGCAGAGTTGTGAAGGGTTGTATTTGGTACTTCTGCAACTGGAAGACTATTTGGAACAATCCATGAAGCGACGAGAATTGCATACATACATACATACATACATACATACATACATACATACATACATACATACATACATGCATGCATACATACATGCATACATACATACATACATACATACATACATACATACATACATACATAAAGACAGACATAAAGACAGACAGATACATACATACATGTATATACATACATACGTAATGTAAATTCCTGCAAATACCTCTACTGATAGAGTGTTTCCTTATTTTGCTTAATGAACTCGAAAGGTACAAAATAATGAAACGTGGTATAAGGAGATTGAATATTACACAACTTTTAGAGGTATGTTCGATATGCATGCGCACACTATGAAGTAAAATGAATGCTCCTACAAATGGTTCACTGTTAGTGAGTGTTTGGTGTATTATTGTTATGGCCGCTTGTATTTGGTCATGGCATTCAGACGCGCATGAATGGTCATAGAAATAACGGCATGGTATTATTAGCCACTCGATGCGCATGCGCGTGACCTGAGGTATTTTGGTGCGGATGCGTTCGTTTCATTAACATATTCCAGCGAATGTAAGATATGCTTGGAATTTACCACTAACGAACAGATACAGTCCTGTCAGCTTTTGACAGGTTTTGACTGACAAGTGACAGATGGTATGAAGTTGTTAATACTCAACCAGACCTAACGTTGTGGGACATTACCCCGGCACCAGTGAACTGATTATGACACACATGTGAGAGACAAAACCAGAGAGCAGGAACCAGAAGGACTCAATTCTAGAGGGAAAGTGTGCATTGAGCATGAAATATTTTGATGGAAAACGCGAAGTTGTGCGGAGAAAGGCGCCCGCGACCGCATGTCAATGGCTGTTATAGTTGTATCTCACTACACTCTATTGATAACTTGAACAAACGAGCTTTTGTTGTAGTTAGATATGATCCCATGATATGATGTGTGCTTCATGCACGAGTCCACCCAGCTGAACGGCACCCAGCTGTTGGCGCGCAACAGTTCAAAGGAACTGACACCAGTCTATCCAATGCAACGCACGCGACTGGAAGGACTGGCTCTATAGTCTATATACACGCGGTCGCGAGAGTCGCCGAACAACAACGAACAGGTAATCTCCATTTTTTTATGATTAAGACACAAGCGACGCCAAACATTCAACATTTTATCTACAGCATTTTATTGACATACAATCATGATAAAATCTTTTTTAGCGTGATAAAACACATTGTACATTTTAAAAAAAAAGTACCAGACGATGCCGTCACTATATCACTTCGCATCGCTACTCGCCGCAATCACCGAACAACATAGGTGTATCCCAACACTTCGTCAAGAAAAATTCCGTAAAAGATCACTCCTCTAACCAACATATAGGGCGCCTAAACACTAACGACGCCACGGATTCAACATTCCACTGACAGACGATAATAACAGAATGCTTAGAAGTGTGTAATAAACGCACTGTCGGGTTATTTGTGTGGTCACGTGATCACTCGTTGTCCACTTAATCCGCTAAGAGATATTACTGGAGATGTGTGAGCGCTGCTAAAATTATTGGTATAGCTGTCAAGACAGCCACAATCAGAGAATTGGCGCACGAACGTCCAGATCATCTTCTACATGAATCTTTGGTTTTAAAAGAGCAGATGGTCTCCTAAATAGAGCGATTTTGGCCACAAAATAAACTATTTACAAAAATAGGCAGATGGGTAAGTTGTGTAACTCATGGGATGTTAAACGTATTCTTAGTACTCTTAGCCAAATGCAGATTGAGGAATACATAGCGTATACAAATGGTAGGTAGGATCAGTTTAACAGGGTCTGGAACCTAAGCATACCTAGAATTATCAGGCCAGGAGTAAATCTATAGTTTCCTATAGTATAATTTCTTTATAATATCGGCAAAGATCGGAAAAAAACGAAAAAGGGGTGAAAACAAGAACCGTACCAGTTGTATCTTTTATATCTATTCCTATATGTTTTTTGTCTAGAAATGAATAAAAACAGCATGTTATTGCGAAGTTTAAAAATCCTTTACACGAATTCTTGTCACTCACAGCAGAAGGCTAAATGTAAGATACACAGTACAAGGGTCGTGGTATTGAATTCTCTGACCTTGTAATTCATCATGCCCCATGCATGGTTCAACATGTCTCAAACACGGCTAAACATGTTCTATGCATCGTGAACACAGTGCCATGGTTACAACATGTTCCATGCACGGTTCAAGCCTACATTGTTTGTGATTTTAGCAATTTTCTTTATTGAAGTAAAGCTGTTCTATGCATGACAAGTGCACAGTCCAAACCTAAACCAGACTATTAATTTGCCTAAAACCAGAGGTCTTTCGTGCATAGATGGAAGTGTTCTTTGCATGTTTAAAACGTATATCCATAATTCAACATTGGAAATGATTTGATGTATGGATCAAAAATGTTCCATTGACGGATTAGACTTGTCTCGCACATTAGTGCAAATTCTTACCATGCATGGTTGAAACACCAGCTGCATTCAAACACTCGTTGCATGCATGATTTGAACATGATCCATGCATGCTTTGAATATTTGGTATAACTTATATTTTGCAAAACAGATGTTTCGATGACAGTGCTTTTCAGTATGAAAAACTGAGATAACACATACGGATTTCATCGCGTAAGAATATATTTATATATATATATATATATATATATATATATATATATATATATATATATATATATATATATATATATATATATATATATACATATATATATATATATACATATATATATATATATATACATATATATATATATATATATATATATATATATATATATATATATATATATAATATATATATATACATATATATATGCATATATATATATATATATATATATATATATATATATATATATATATATATATATATATATATATATATATATATATATATATATATATATATATATATATATATATATATATATATATATATATATATCAGGCATCCATTCCAATTGGCATGAACTAAAGGACGCAGGCATGATTTCAAAAT
Source organism: Maea johnstoni (assembly GCA_963942565.1). Lineage (NCBI taxonomy): Eukaryota > Metazoa > Annelida > Polychaeta > Spionida > Magelonidae > Maea > Maea johnstoni. The sequence continues at coordinate 32,066,268 of OZ012696.1, forward strand.
GTCCAAATAACCGTGAACCTCCTACCTAGGTCTTATCTGTAGGGATGTGAATAATTATGTCCTTCTCTAATAGGCATATTTGAATCGCCCAAAAAAGGTAATGATTTAGTTATGCAGGAAAACCCTATCGTTGATAGTTTCCTGAGGCGGAATACTTCAAAGAACATCGGCCAATTACGGCCGCGGTGCATTGTGGGTACGTCTCTTTGCGGGAGATCTCAGCGGTGAAATTGGGTTGAAGCTAGATAAGGGACGTGCAAAGTACGGGGGCGGGGCTTATTGCGTCACGTGGTTCTGACATCACGTCTTTAGAAAAGTGGCGCCAAATACAAAACTCGCGCCAAGCACTGCCAAGCGGCATCTGTATTTTAGATAGTTGCGATGAAGCTTGTGTGTGTTGCTATAAATTCGAAAACTAAAGAATAATTAATAAAAAACACGCACGAATATGTAGATAATTTTAGTCTTAGATACGTTCAGCAAGTGCCAGCATAGCACTTGGAAACGACATAATGAAAAGAGCTACCGAGTCGTGCCAGCTTTTCCCTGTGTATACTAGCCGTGCAACTCTATAGCAATAACTTTTTCTAGTATTTATAAATAACTTTCTAATATCTATATAAATGACTGTATTTACAAATACTAGAGAATGATTTTAAATACAAGAAAATGATTTATCAAGTATTTATGAATCATTTCCTAATTTTTATAATTGATTGTATTGTATTCATAAGTCATTACTTGTATTTATAATTCATTTTCTAATACCTGTAATTTGAAATACTTAATAAAATCTCAAAGTGCTTCCCATAAAAATAGGTACTACAAATAGTATATTTTCTGGTATTAATAAATCATTTTCTTGTATTTATAAATGACTCCCTAATATTTAAAGATGCGGCCATTAATAAATACTAGAAAAGGCTTTAAAAATATAAGAATATCACATATAAATACAAAAAAATAGTATTAAAAAACATGCATATTCATAAATACAAATCAATCATTTCCTAGTATTCATAAATGATTTTCCTGTATTTAGAAATGATTTTTCCAGTACCGGTAAATAATTTTCTAGAATTTATTATTAATTTTCTTATATTTGTAAATACTGCATTTACAAAAATGCGAAAATGAATTATAAATACCAGGAAATGGCTTATGAATACAATACAATAAATTATAAAAACTAGGAAATGATTCATAAATACTTGAAAATGATAAATCCTTTTCTTGTATTTAAAATCATTCTCTAGTATTTATAAATGCAGTCATTTAAATAGATATTAGAAAGTTATTTATAAATACTAGAAAATGATTTTATTAGTTTTTGAAATGCTCAATAGACTTGTGTTTATACTTATTTTCTAATATTTTTAAATCATTTATCAATATTTGTAATTATTTATAGACAACAAATATTTTCAAATGTTAAAAAAATGCTTAACACACTCTCAAAATGCTTGCCATACATATATTGATATTATAAATTGATTTATTCATATTTGACAACCTTTATAATTGTTTAAGTATTTCTAATTCAATTTCTAGTATTTATTAATTATATATTAGTAAATAGGGTAATTTCGCAAAACAAGAAACAGATTTATTAGTATTACAATTTCATCACAATTTTTAGTATTTATAAATGATTTTCTTGTATAAATTCGGCTATTTACCAATACTTGGAAATGTTTTAAAAATACTAGAAAATCATATATCACTACTTGATTTTTAGTATTAGAAAACCATGCACATTAATAGATACAAATACATAATTCCCTAGTATTTATAAATCATTTTCTGGCATTTAGAATTTAGTTTAAAATACAGTACATGTAAATACTGCATTTACAAATATAAAAAAAATAAAATGATTTATAAATACCAGAACATGATTTGTAAATACCAGAAAATGATTTACAAAAAAAAAAAAAAGAATTACTAATACTAAATTGCTTAATATTTATTAATGTAGATTATTTACAAATATTAGAAAGTCAATTATAATATTAGATTTTTTTTCTTAATGTTTTCTAGTACTTACAATTATTTTCTAAAATTCATAACATTTAATAACATTTATTGATATTTATAAATATTAATATTTTTTTTCAAATATTAAAAATGCTTTATAAACTCTCAAAATGCTTGCCATAGTAGTGGGTAGGTAAAAGCCCCATATAAAAAGGGACTGCAGGGAAAATGTTGCCCCCTGCCCACTAACCCCCAAATTCTGAGTTGTTTTTCTGTCCCCCCCCCCCACTTTCTGATTCTGATTTCGCATCACATCCCCCCCCCCTCCCCCACCCCCCCCCCCCCCCCCCCCCCCCCCCCCACACAAAAAAGAAAAACATCAGGATTGTCTCTGTTTGAATGGATCAGCCCAAAGGAAATTCTCCCTCGATTTTGTATTTTATGTTTCTTTTATTACTGAACCCCACCACCCCGAGTTTTGAATATTTAGATACCCCCCCCCCCCCCTTGTATTCTGAATTGGCAATACCCCCCCCCCCCCAATTCTGAATTGTCTTCTGCCACCTCCCTAATATTTATAAATCATTTATTAACATTTGTAAATAATAACAAATAACAATAATTTTTTTAATGTATTAAAATGCTAAATAAACTCTCAAATGCTCACCTTAAATTGGCTACCTATTCAATATTTATATAATAAAATGCATAAAAAGTGATGGTGAATACATGCTCTGCACAATAGTATGTATGTTTTTCAGAATGGGGGTAAGAAGCAACATTTTCTCCTGAGCTGATCCATTTAAAAATATGGTGGGGGTGGCGGAAAGCAATTCAGAATTTGGGGGAAGGGGGGGGCGAATAATGTCAATTCAGAATAATGGGAGGGGGGAGGAGCGGAAGGAGCAAAATTTCTTCCGGGCTGATCCATTCTAAGGGGAGGGGAAGCTAGAGAACAATTCAGATTTTCTTCTTTTTTTTTTTGGGGGGGGGGGGGGTTGGGGTGGCATCATAAAATATCATTGGTACAAAAAGTAAACCAACCCTATAAATAATGTTTACTATTATCTATCAATGTCTAACATTTATCTACCTGTCTGTCTGTATTTCTATCTATTTATCTATCTATCTATCTATCAGTCTACATGTCAATTACAGTCATTAAATATGACTGTTCATGTCATATTGCAGTCAATAAACTATATTATTATGGACAGGCATTTTGAGAGTTTATTAAGCATTTTTAGTGTTTGAAAATAATTATTAATATTTATGGATAATTACAAATATTAATAAATAATTTATAAATATTAGAAAAAATATATAAATACTAGAAAATCATTTCTAATATTTATAAGTGAATTTTTATATTTATAAATAATCTACATTAATAGATATAAAGAAGCCATTTCTTAATATTAATTATTCTTTTTTTAGTATTTATAGATCTTTTTCTAGTATTTAAAAATCATTTTCTAGTATTTGTAAATCATTTTCATGTATTTGCAAATGCAGTATTTACAATATTAAAAAAATAATTATAAGTACTAGAAAATCATTTATAAATACTAGAAAATCATTTATTAATACAAGGAAATGACTTATAAATACTAGGAAAAGATTATTTGTATTTAGAAATGCGCATGGTTCTCTAATACTCATTAATCATTTTTTAGTATTGATAAATGATTTTCTAGTATTTATAAATGATTTTCTAGTATGAATAATTTGCCGTAATTACAAATAATAATAAATGTTTTATGAATACTAGAAAATGAATAATGCTTTTTCTGGTATTAATGAATCAGTATTTAGTATTCATAAATGATTTTCTAGTATTTATAAATGATTTTCTAGTATGTATAATTTGCCGCAATTACAAATACTAATAAATGATTTATAAATACTAGAAAATAAATAATGTATTTTCTGGTATTGATAAATCATTTCCTAAAAATACTAAGAAATAATTTATTAGTATTTGAAAATATTTAACAATTTTAAGTAGGTATATATAATTCATTTTCTAGTATGTATATATCAGTATTTGGAATGCTTAATAAACTCTCTACTTGTCATATATCATACTATCTATCTGTGCGTGTGTGTGTGTAATTCTGGGTTGTGATCGTTTTTGTTTATTTCAATGGTTAAGTTTAGGGTTCGTGAAAATAGCAAGTTTCATTTCTTCTCCCAAAAAAACTGTCGCGAAAATAATGTGTTTTTTTATTTGCTCTTTGCACTTGCTCTATCGTATGCGGGGATTCGTTCATCCCCACTATATGTATGAATGAAATCGCGCGTAGTAAGTAGTACCGTGGAATTAGAAACATTGTCCTATTTGAAACATTGTATCATGATATTCTACGCGGCACATTCCTAAAGACGTGATGTCAGAACCACGTGACGCAATAAGCCCCGCCCCCGTACTTTGCACGTCCCTTATCTAGCTTCAACCGTGAAATTGATCGTCAGTTGGTGACACGGGAGCTGGTTTTGATGTTGCGAATATCTGGCAACGATAAGAAATACTTAGCCCCGCGGCAGACCTGCATAAATATGTGTAGCAGATCTTGGAATGAGGTCTGGGACCAAATTAGCTCTTTAATGGTATGGGTTCGTATTTTAGTGTCGACCCCTAGCGGTGAAAACGGCATAAACTCGTAGTCAAATCAAGGTTATTGAAAAACATAGAAATAGTTACCATATTCTCCATTATTAAGAGAAAAAATAAATATGCGATTCATCATCGCAGTTATGTACCACCATGTTCTACATTCTAAAAATTGTCTTACCAGGGGAGTCAATTAAAATAAAAATATTTTTCAATCAAAGTATAGTCAATCCCGAGAAAATTCAACACATTGAGACCATGGGGTATGGGTTAGTAGTTGCAGTGCCGAGATATGATCGTGTTTGTATTTTTTTGTTTGCGATATACAATTTGGTAACATAAACAATACAGCAAATAAACGTACTTCTAAATATATATATATATATATATATATATATATATATATATATATATATATATATATATATATATATATATATATACTAGTATATATATATATATATATATAAATATATATATATATATATATATATATATATATATATATATATATATACATATATATATATATATATATATATATATATATATATATATATATATATCATTCTTTACAATGACATTGTCAAATAACAAATGAATTTTCCCATGGAGAATGCATCAATAATGGTAGGAAGGCTTTGCAGTATATTGTCTTCAAGGTACTTCCAGGCAATTACGCATTTAGGATTGTCCTCGACATTCCGACAGTTCCTGGTTTACCGATTCCGTCGATTACAACAACCCACCTTTAAGAAAGCCAAGTATCTAAGCGATGTTAAGGGAGGCAGTATTATATATGTCGATGGCGCCTTTGTCGTTAAGATTTAAATCGACAAACATTTCTCAAGCCCTGCCAACATCATTCCGTTATTCCATTGTTCCGTTGTTTACCGATTCCGTTATTTATCACAACCCGCCAAAAAAGACATCGCCATTTTATTTAGTAGGATTTAGTGAGACAACTGGGTCGGTGTGTTTCTTGTGTTGTTGATATAGGGAGACAGGATTGCATGGGGGGGGGGGGGCTGTGAAGGGGGTATTTAGAGGGGCATCTATGTTCAGCTTAGTTTGTTGACGTTTTTGCTCAGTGGAGGGGAATAAATATTGTTAATGTGTCATCGGTACAGCTGCCTGCCTCTTACTGCAGAAACACCGGAAATATAGTGGAGTTGTAATTTTTTGTAAAAGTCGAAGTGGCGTCCTTGGACCGGTGCTTAATGAACCCATTCACAGCCGACTGTCCGCATAAATATGTCGTCTGGTTGCATGATACCTTTGAAATTGACCCCGGAATGATACACTAATTCATAAAACATTTGGAGGAGAGTTGTAGGTAGAATTGTCATGAATATTTCTCCTTCAAATATTTTTGAAATATGCCTTTTTTCAGAGAGATATCATCAAAATTGTCAGGCCAGTTAGGATTTAGAGGCATGGATAGGATAAGCCGTCCAATTTATTGCTCTAGTGGTGCGCCGTTTCGTTATAAAATCAATGCAACATATGTGCATGCAGTTCATTTCCATGTGTTGACTAGGTTAGTGTACTAACTAGTTTTGGAAAAAATCAAAGAAAATGAGTAGAATATCTACAACTCTCCTGGGCTCATCAATCAAATGGCATTGCAGTATTTATGTTCGCAGGCACTTGACTTCTCCACATAGACGCCCAAGACATTCCTATGTCTTAGAAATTCTTAGAATTTGAGGAAACGTATGTGAAGAATTCCGCAGACTCTGTCTGTTATTATCTTATACCTACCCACTTTTCATCAGGATCTAGAGTTCTCACTTATCCCGGGAATAAACAGCGGAAACTGTACACCATACCCAATGCATTTGTCACGCATTACGAGGAATTGACAGAGAACAACGAGCAAGTGCCGGAAATAACATTTAATACAACAATAAAACTTGATACAAACGTGTTTTATAGTGGCATGTTACAAACTAGAGTTTTATGGTGAAACCTATATACAACCTTTCTCATCTTAACTCACATACTAAAGACACGAGTAACCGCTTAACTCAAAAGATACAATGTATCGAACACTAGAGGTACTCAATTCCCCCTTTACAGAGCTGTTCGCAAACCGTGACACACTGCATCCTGTAAAGAAAAGTAGCAAATAGATACAATGTATCAAACGCTAGAGGTACTCAATTCCCCCTTTGCAGAGCTGTTCGCAAAGCGTGATACACTGCATCTTGTAAACAAAAATAGCTGATGACAAGGACCTTTAAATTGACACTAGCGTACACTACTACCTAGCACCAACGACATGTCATCAACCTAGCTGCTACAAAGTAACGATTAAGGTGCCCTACTAAACCATTAAACCTGGTAGTGCAATTGCAACAAAGTATCCACTACCTAGCTACAAAGTATCGAATAGGTCACACTCCCTTCCTTCACTTGTAAAACCCACACAGGTGAAAAACCCTTACACATCTTTCACCCCTGTATACCTCGTTAAACTTTATTGATTTCAAACCGGCAAAATATTCCTCGGCAAACGGTGTAATTATTAACGTGGGCCCCCCCTCCCCAAAGCCCAGGCAGTGCGCCACTTCGCATCGTCGGCTGACCGGTACCCCTCTACCGCATCGCTTCTCCATCCGCCGAAAGCCTTCAAATCATCCACTTGCGCTCCCCGGGCGAAGGCCATCGTGCAAGCGCCCCTGCGAAATGAATAAACGTAAAGGTGTCCTGGGCCAACCCAACTGCTCGTAAAGCCTACCTAAGCCACTGCCGCGCGACCGGGATAGAGAGAGCGACCCCCGGAGCCGCGTAAAAAAGGGGGCTATCTGGTGTGCTACTCGCCCTCAAAAGTCTAAAGCAAGCGGCCACTGGGCAGGCCGGGGAGCTTGCTCTAGGTACCACAGGTACCCAGAACGCCTGTTCTGGTCTCTAATGCGTCTTGGACCACTTAACCCTGAACCTAAAGCTTTCCCCCTCCCAGCTGCAATCGCCTGCTATGGCGTGTCTAGTGGCGTCGAACGCCACAGCTGTTAAGGGCAAAAGGGAAGAAACTCGGGTCATGGTGTGGAACAAAACAGTGAACAGTGCCCCCATATTCTCGAGCGCACATCCCGCCCCCCCAGCTACCACGCACAACTGTTCCAAAACTGAAAACGGCAAAGCTGCGGCCGGACGAGGCACCGCACGGACTGTCAATGGCAACGCCCTCTTCCACCTCTCCACCCCAGGGGCAGAGAACACCGCGACATCGGCACCACAGTCAAGGTGCAATCTCTTGACGACGGAAAGGGCATTAGTAACGGATTTAGTCGCCGTGTACGACCTCAGCAAGAATTCTGCAAAGCAAAGCAACATGTCCTCCCCAGCTGGCACGTCTGAAAAACCAAAATGCAACGCAAAAGCGACGTATAACAATGCCATCGAATCTTGATTCGCCACTGTCCCTGGCCTGAAAGCCATTGTCTGCCGTCTTCTCGCCATGTCCCGTAGTCGTCGCCTATCTGCAAGAAATGTAAAACGACATATTACAATTCTGACAACAACTCGAAAAACCTGTCGGGCACCCTGACTCTCTCCGCTCTCTGCAGTGATACATCGTCCCTAACAATCTGCCTATGTACCTGACTCATGTGCTGGCGAGACAGGGCATCTGCACGCACCAACGATACCCCTGGTCTGTGTACTGCCACCAGCTCAATGTCGTTTGCCGCCACCAGCAGAAACACCTCACGCACACAATGCTGTAGGTATGCGTCCCTGGACCTACCTGACTGTAACGCCAGGCACACCACCATATTGTCACAGTCAATCCTTACCCTCTTGCCCCTCCAGCTACCACACCAAACCTTGACAGCCACCACCACATTAAGCATCTCCAGATGCGCGATAATGTGATGACTGTCCAACACCCACTGGGGAAAGACCTCAGAATAGAATTGTTTACCTATGGTGGCCCCACATCAGGTGAGGCAGACGTCTAGCTCAATTTCTGCCTGGTAAGGCAGCTCCGCCTTGTCGATGATCCGCACCCCATAAGCGGGCTGACGTGAAAGTTCGCGGTGGGGGGCCCCTGAAATCGCCCCAAAAGCGCCCCATGGCCCATTTCGGTGCGTATATAATGGTCCACGTCCTCCTCAAACCAGGTTGCGGAAGGATGATTGTGCTCTGTGGGGCATAGAGGGGAAAGTCGATCAAAGTTTATTGGCCATCCGTACTGCAGGTAATCCGCCAGGCGGCCATCTGCATACCCCACTAGTCGCCTCCTCCACTCGTCGATGTGCAATGCACTTGGCACCGGTCTGCGCACCTATGCAAAATTGTATCACCCAGAAGCTGCTACAATGTCATAAATGCCCCTGAGCGACCTACAAAACTCGATGTCGGTCACGAAAACGATAGAATGTGACCCTGCATGCCCCTGAGTAGCTGTTTCGCTGCCCTCGGCTACATTGTCTGTGTTTGTGCTGTCGTGCAGCTGGACTGGTTCGTCCCTGCACTCGTTGACTGTCTGACCTTCAACTCCGTCCTCCCTCACCCTCTCTCTCCTACCATCCTCGTTGTTTTTGGTCCGAGGGAGTAGCTTTACTCCCTCGGTTTGACGTTTTTTGCTGCATCATTGGATTTCCTGTAACAATACTCCTCTGGATGGCGGCACATGAGTGACTTAGACTTGTTGAAATACGCACATGCGTGCGTATATGGCTGATGATCTCGATTATTCTCGCACTGCCCACGTGGCCAACTCTGTGACCCTCTGCCTCGCACGCGCCGCGCTGCTGCTGATTGGCCGACCCTCGCACTGGCCCCGCCCGCCGCCCCCGTCATCACCACCGGCACGCTCGCTGGGCCGCCTCTATTGGCTCCCTACTAAAGACTGGCAGCCAAGCGTGTGTCTGGTCGCATGCAAGTCAGTTCTCTTGCCCCCCCCCCCCCCCCTCCCAATGCCGGAGAATGCCCAGGCATTTTCGAAAAATTGTTTGATTTGAGATTGGACGTTAATTTACACCTTATTTGTCATTTTATGATACGAACACATTTGAAATTCTAAATTAATTCTGGAAATATGAAATGATCAAATACGTATGTATGTATTGTGATTATGTATGTATGTATGTATGTGCGTGCGTGCGTGCGTGCGTGTATGTATGTATGTATGTATGTATGTATGTATGTATGCATACATGACAAAACTGTTTGGGCCTAAATTTTATTCTTGGTGTAATTGTTCTTTAAGCTACAGTGACGACTTTCAATTCCTGTACTAAATGCGTAGGCAGCCCGGCCATAATACACAACCGCACACCCAGTTGCTACCCAATTTCCTGGGCACGGATGCATGGATGGCCCAAAAACTGAACGTAGGTTTGTTTCGTAAAACTACTTGTGCTTGGCTTATTTCTGACATGTTGTCCACGAGTGTTTTAAAACCGAGCACTGACAGATGTCTGGTCGACTGGAGCAGGAATTAAATGCCTGTACTGTACATGTATTTCTCAGCTAGGATGCGATACAGGTGCAAATCTGCTGATAATACAGTCCAGCTTTACCTTAAGCTACCTGTCTGGATGTTTTGGGAAGTGAAGTACATCACTTCTTCCTCAGCCTGAACAAATGATTTAGCCTAAGACTTTGTCTGAGCCGGGGCGGATTATTTGCATTAGGGGGATTTACACGCCGGATGACATTTCCCGTTGTCTAATTTCCACGGGAGGATTCTCGTCAGGGTATTTATGAGATATCTCCCTATTATATCGTCGCTGCATGCTTTTAGGGGTCTGTGTACGCCTTATGTAGTCTATAGCGGTGGTTCAGGCCTTAGATGAATAAAAGAATGGATATGTAGCGAGAGAGCAATTACTATATGCGCTATAGTGAAGGCCTGGCTATCCCACGGGTCTCGAATCTGGCCTAAGTGTGAGATCACTAGCAGACAAAAACTAATCAGGGCTATACAATCGTTTACATTGTAAACAGAAAAACGTGCGCGTCAACATGAGCAGAACACAACTTATGGGCTATTCGCCGCAGCCAGCCTGTTCAAGTTGTCGGGCTGGTTTCATATCCACTTGTTTTTATTCATCTAAGCTCAGACTGATGCAATCCGTTTTTTCTATCTATTACTTGCCAACATTTTGTCGATGATTTGATGCGAATGATAGAGCACAGAATGGGGATTGCCGCGTGCGTTTTCACTTACGAAAAGCAAAAGTGAGGAACCACCTAATGTGATGTGGAGATTTTTGTTTAAAATAGCGAATTGCTTTTAAGTTTCGGATAATCTTCTCAGAGAACAAATTCGAACAATCTGAGATTGAAGAAAAAATAATCTATAAAGCAAATATCTGCGTGTGTTATCTCTCCGTCCCGCTCTCTCTCTCTCTCTCTCTCTCTCTCTCTCTCTCTCTCTCTCTCTCTCTGGTGGCATCCCAGATCTCCGTTCTGTTTGCGTGACGCATATTCATTGACATCGTGTATTTTTTCACCTCCTCCGAGACACTTCCTGAAGAGCTCCAACGCCTGATTTATTGCGTCGCTTCATAACGACCGCTTTCTGCGCACCCTCACAAAGCGACTCCCTCAAATTAATGGAATCCTTTTTGCTGTGGGTTCTCTCTATTCGAACTTCCTCTAAGCAAAATCTGACTGGGTACTTAGTGTGAATGAGAGCATTTACGACTCAGATCGATTTAGGTTATTTATGAGACGGCTATTATACAAATGGACAGTTTCCTAATGCAGATTCAGACCTCGAAGAAATGGCATCTTCCAGTGAATAATGGATTCCGTCTCCGAAATTGAGCAATTCCGTATTTTATGATGTTCCGGAGGCCTGGGTGTTCATCATGCAGGAACTAAGTGACAAGGGGATCTTTTCTATTAGGGAATCTGCGTGGAAATATGACAGCTGGAGACGCAGTTGGGGCGAAAATGGAGGGAAAAGGAATTGATATTCATTGAAAAATTATCAAAGTGGAAACCGTGGCCTAATCAAGAGATAGTGTCATTGTATGTGTTATTGTTATCAGAAATCTTAATGTAATAATATTAGTAAGAAATACGTCTATTTACTTTCTCTAATTATTTCATTTGCGGAGTTGTCAGCAGGGCTATGCCTCTTAACTCAGTTAATCATCTTACTGATTAGTGGTAGGGGGAGATTATAAGTTATCCTCCTTGTAAAAAAGGGATACGGCCTGGTATCTGCGAGAAGCCAGCCGTATGGCTGAACGCAGATACCAGGCCGTATCCCTTTTGCACAAGGAGGATAATGATTTTATGAATTATTATTTTTTTTATCTATTTACGTACTTTTTTTTCTAATTTTTTTTCTTTTTTTTTTCTTTTTTTATTTCATATTTTTTTTTTGATTTTTTTTTTATAAGATATTTAGAATGGGGATAAAACACTTATTGGGATACTAACATTGACAATTAATGAAAGCAATGCTAGGATCCCAATAAAGTCCAGTACACCACAGCTATTGACCAATCAGCTGCTAGTATCAGAGTGGAGCTGATGATAAATAAATATATGCTCTGATGGCGTTCGCACTAGAAGAAAAAGAGGAAAATAATAATTCGTATCCATGTTGAATTGATTTCCTCGCGATGAATAAAAAAACATTAAAGAAGTACAATCAGCATTGTCATCAGTATCATTACAGGAAATGTGCACAGAGCCTACAGTAGGGAGGCCCCCAAAAGTAGAGTGGCTGGGCTAGGCTGTGCTTCCTGCTAAGCTGCTCCCCTGCGAATTCAATGCATCCGCATCTATATAGGTCAAATCAAATAAGCTATCCGAGGGGCTGTTCCACAAAAAGAGACATCCTCACAGATTTCCCCTCCCAGAAGAAAACTGAGTGTAAAAGCAGTTTTAATGGAATAACTACATAAAAGTGCGATATTTAGGTAAGGAAGTATATGATACACTGGCTTGCAGCTAGGAGCTTTAGCAAGCTCTTGAGGGTTGAAAGTTGGATTTAGTGACTTTCAAAAGTTCTACTAGTATGTGACCATTTCCTGCCATGATTGTCCTTACCAACATAGTGATTGTCATTGGACAATGTGTATACTTGCTAAAGTCTCAAGGATGTGCTGATAAGGCTCGAGCGAGTGACATATCTATAGAGATGATTATTTTACCATACGAATAGCCTAGTGAGTGCATGCGAGGGACATTTTCATTGCCTTCGTGTTGCTCGCTATCTCTCCACACAAAAATGGTGTCTACATCTCTGTAATCAGTTTTGTCATACATGTGCTACTTAAGTGCTATACCTCAGAAGGTTACTTTAATATGTGTCCTCTTACCTTAGTGTACTATACAGTTCTTTTTGTTATAAATACTTAATTACCTTTCGTGTCTGTAAGTTTTTATCAAACCTTATATGTTCCTGTGTTTTCTTGATACTTTCTGTACTTGTATTTCCATGTCTATTTAATAATAACCATTACAATACAATGGCTTAACCACATAGCGACCTCAGCATAGGATGTTTTCTTTAAACACTATCAAAATAACTCATATAAAGCTGTACTATACAGTTCTTTTGTAATAAATACTTTAGTATCTTTTGGGTCTGTACTAAGTTTTCATGGCACCTTATATGTTCTTGTGTTTTCTTAATACTTTCTGTATTTGTATTTTCATGTACATTTGATATGGCCAATAACCAATACAATACAATGACTTTACCATATAGCAACCTTAGCGTGTGATATTTCCTTACAACAGTGCCATAATAACTCGTTGCAATCATAACCCCTCGCCAGCCAGTGGGCACAGAGCACTCTGTCACCAACACTATTGGTTTCCTGGCTTAATAACCCAAATGTCAGCACATCATTTGACACAATATGACACTAATGATGATGACTCTATTACTTGCACCGACATCATACTCACATCGCCCTCTCACCGATCCGCATTGGTAACACAAGCAGCGCTCTACCGCCGAGTGATCAACACAACCTTCTGTACGTTCTGAGGCATGTACTAGTGCTCAATGGTGCAGAGGCAAGATTGCCATTCTGAGTGCATGGAGGCATGGGGTCTGTAGTTCAATCCCATGTCGGGGCGAGTAGGGGTTTTGATTCCGCTACAGACTGGGGAGACCACCGAAAACCTTCATTTCTGAGCCTTTATTGTCTGTCGTAAGGCGAGATAACTTTGAAGAGTTTCATATTCATTTTATATCATCGCTCATGCTATCTGTGCTTTCTTTAATCCAAAAAAGCTCTCCTTATGTATCTGAGCCACCCTTAAAGAAAAATGTTCCGAGGCATATGGTATGTGGCAAACCATGCCGTGGCCTAGTGGCTACGATGCTTGGCTCCAAATCGTGAGCTTGTAGGTTCGTGTATCCGCTTGATCCCCATAAGCGGGGTTGAAGTGGCCGGTATACAAATGCGTGACGTTGTCTTGAGCTGCCTTTGGTCCTTCTGTAACTGGAAGACCCCTTGGAACTATTCCTGAAGAGAAGGATTTTTTTGGATTAAAGAAACAAATAAAGAAAATGAGACAAGAAAAAGGGTGATACATGTACTACTACTACTACTACTACTACTACTACTACTACTACTACTACTACTACTACTGATGATAATAATAATAATGATGATAATAATAATAATAATAATAATAATAATAATAATAATAACATCATTTACATCAAAATCCTAATTAAGCTTGGCGTGAGTGCTCATGTAATATCGCAGAAACCTCTAGTCTGAACCCTTTGCTAACTGTTTCGGTAATTATTCTATGAGGCCTTGGCAGTGTAAAGCCTAAGGTTTTAACCACAGCCTCTGGGGGAGGCGTTTAAGCCACCGCGTATCCGACTCCAGTGCTAATTAGCCCAAGCAAAAGGTCTGCTCTAGTATCAAGTGACACCGCCAGGAGGCGTGTACCTGTCACAATCTCCCAGCATGCAGTGCGGGGTGAGCCTGATCATATATGACAGCCAGCAGCATCTCACGGCGAGCTAGCATCTATCACGTGGCTTGAGATTATCCATGATTCTTTAACCCTTCCAATGCTAAGGCTACTTTCATCCAACGCACAAGCATGCAAAGATTTTTGAAAACCATTTTAACCCTGTCATGCTGGTATTCATTGTAAAGCTCTCACTGAATGCTCTCAGATGAGTACCCATGTGTCAGAGTTTCAGTCATTTGTCAGGTTCTTTTGCATCATTCTGTATTGGCCAAATTAGCCACCAACAGTATAAGGGATAAATCTCTCCTTTTCGATTGCCTGGATAACCTATGCCCTGCACTGTACATGTAGCTTAAACGTAGATGCTACACATATTACAATATAATACTTCTGTAAGGTCACCTCAGTGATTTTTGTTTCATTTTCCCTACACCTCCCGTCCACTATATGTATGCATTGGCAGAATTATACGATACTAATGAAGTAGATAATCTGATATGTTTCTCATCTATGCGTATAATAAGGAAAGTGTGATTAATTTGTTATTATCGTCCTTGATTATTTTTCCATCTTCAATCAATTACGTCGACGGCTGGGATGAAGCATTTCATAATTAGATATTTATTACATTACTCTTGTATCCGAACAGCCAGAATTTGATTTTGGTATTCAAACATCATTACCTGGTACATGTAGATGTAGATGAATACGTGAAGCACTGATAGAAATTAGGCGCATTGTAACGGTAAGAATCACATGCTACGGAATCAACACAGTGTAGAGAGATAGGGAATCTCAAGTATACAGTACAGACATTTAATTCTTGCACCAGTCGACTGGGTGATTTTCAGTGCTCAGTTGGACAAACACCCATGGGTAACATGTGAATAATGAAATAAACAAGCACATCAATGACCCAGGTAGATTTGTGAATTAAAGCTACTTTCAGTCGGGTAGGCAGTCGGACGTGTGGTCGTGTATTATGCCCGGGCTGCCCACGCATTTAGTGCTGGAATTCAATACCTGCACTGTACCTGTACTGTCTATCCCCAACCCCTTCCTGCCGTTGTGTTGCAGGAGTGTGAGTGTGTGGAATCATGAATTTCTTTTATCATCATGTTTTCTTCCATATTGCGGCAAAGTCGTGACTAGCAAGGTACAACCGTACTCAAATACCTACGTCTGTAATTGCCGGTCTAAAATTCTTGCTCGGCACCTTCAACAACCCCCCCCCCCCCCCACACACACACACGTTGGCATATACTAGTAGCTAATTGCATTGGACGTGTTGCCAGGTGTGTTCCATCGATATAAAGAGGGCGTCCCACACTTCTCACATTCAGCTAAATGAGGCCATAACGACTGCGTGTGTCGCCATGTGTCAGCCCTTAGTATCATACACACCTAATCGCACTAAGTGATTTCGGTGATATAGCCGATTTACCTGCACCAGGCGCTCTCATAAAGGCCTTATTCAAGCGGCGTTACAGTGACGGAATCTAATTCCTGTATAATGCGCAGTACGGGCATAATACACGACCGCACGCCCGACCAGTTTCCTTGGCATTGGTGCACGGATGACCTCACAAGCGAACGTAGCTTTGATTCGCAAGCTACGAGTGACATTGATAGGCTTGGTTAATCTTTTTAACATGCTATCCATGGGTGTTTGTACATGTACAATGTACAACCAGGCACTGACAGACGTCCGGTCGACTGGTGCAGGAACTAGATGTCTGTACTGTAACTGATTTACCTGCACGAGACGCCTTCATAAAGGTCTTATTCAACCGACATTAGGTGGACCGTATCACATACTGAAAGGTATGTTCTATCGTAAAGAGTATTGGTACATTTTGTCAAAATATAGGTACATTGCCGTGATTTGATTTTTGCACTAAATGCATGGAGAGCCCGGGAATCAATACACGACCGCACGCCCGATTGCAACCCAGTTTCCTGAGAATGGATGTGACCACAGGTCCCTGATATAACGACTGAACGTAGCAAGCAAGCTACGTGGGTCATTGATATGCTTGGCTTATTTCTCTGACATGCTTATCAATAGGTGTTTGTACAATCAGGCACTGGCAGACGTTCGTTCGACTGGTGCAGGAATTTAATGACTGTACTGTAACGCTATGATTATGAAGAATATCTCAAGGATTTGTTTGGGGTAAAGAACATCACAATTTCAGCAAAATTCCTGTATCATTACCTTAAGAACAAATTGTGCTCTTTTTACATTGTACAGTATTATGCAATATTGCGGATATGGTAAGGTGTGTCATTTAGCCCTTATGCAACCGATGGCTACTTTGGCCAATATAAAATGCTGCAAAAAAACTGAAAATGACTGAAACCCTGACACATGGATACTCATCTGAGAGTACTCAGCGAGAGCCTTCCAATGAATACTAACATGACAGGTGTTATATGGTTTTTAACATCATTGCGTTCTTGTGCTCTTGTGGACGAAAGTAGCATAGCATTGGAAGGCTTAAGATAGATTTCGTATTCTCAACCATATCCATCTATTCACAATCTTATATTGTCATGTTATTCCTTATTCTGTTAGTTGCGGAAAGTGGTCTATTTCATTAGTATGTTTCCTTGAACATCCACATTTATTGGCGAAAAACGCTTATTAGATTCTCTTGTGAATGGATTTGCCCCATTATTGGTGGCGATAGAATTGGAGATGTACTCAACGGTCCGGGTGGGATAGGACTGACGCTGACTAACAGGTACTGTATCAGAATTAACCCTTATGCTGCTGGTGGCTAATTTGGCCAATACAAAAAAAACCCTGAAAATTGACTGAGCCCCTCGCACAATGGGTACTCATCTGAGAGTACTCAGTGAGAGCTATCCAATGAATACCAACATGACAGTGTTTAGAAAATCTTTGCGTACGTGTGCTTTCGACGAATGCGGCCTCGGCATTGGAAGGGATAAAGGATAAGTATGTATGTTTGCCATAGAGAGTTGGAAATACCTCAAAGTTGTCTTTGTACATGTAGCCTCTGTGCTTTAAATTGTTGTTATCCTGTTTGAAATTTATAAAGGAAAAACAAGTTATATCTTTTTTTTTAACAAAAAATTCTCTCTGAGGTTAATATCTTTGGAACCTTGTCTTTAGGGCCCCAGTGGCAACATCTTAGACCACTAGGCTAGTGGGGCGGTAACTAGTGGAGAGAGAGACAGAGAGCTGTCAGTGGCAAGACCTTAGACCACTCAAACATAGGGATTGTCCCCAGTGGTGAGAGACAGCAGGCCGTCAGTGGTACCACCCTAGACCACTTGCCTGTTGGCATCTGGCCTTTCACGGTGAGTGGCTGTACCACAACTGACTGACCAATCTGACCTGTTTCTATGAGGATCTGCCATCTGTTGACCTAAACTATAGATTGCTTGTAGGGCTTTTTGGTCATCGCGTCTGTGCTGGTTTGATGTAGACAAATATATCTTAGATGCTTGAGTTTATGAAAATATAAAACTTTCATTCAGGAATACACACTTATTCGAAGATTAGCAATTGTCTACTGATCTAGGGTTTGGACCTTTAAATCTTACTTAATCAATCTTCACATTATTGACCACACTTTCTACTTACGAATACACATTTCTGCAATCAACACGACATAAAAATCCTTTCGGAGTAGCGATCTGCTTAATCTGCTAAATGGGAAATTATTTTTTATCTTAGCTTTTGTACCTAATTATCTATAATACTACTTATCTAATACACCCCCTTGTTGTTTAAAAGCAATTTAAGCCATTCGGTCATTTATGCTTTTGTTTCTAGTGCAATAATTCCTATATGGTGCTTTAAAAACCATGAAATAACATTGGATTATAAATTCATTAACTATTTTAGGAGTGTTGTGGTTTGAGATTTAATCAGGTTCCCTTAACTCTTATGCTGCTGGTGGCTAATTTGGCTAATTCAGAATGACGCAAAACACCTAGAAAATGACTGAAAACCTGGCACATGGTTACTCATCTGGGAGTACTCAGCTTAGTTGGTTTTCAAAGATATTTGCGCCCTTGTGCTTTGGATGAAAGTAGCCTCAGCATTGGAAGGGTTAAATTATTTCTTCAATGATGTTTTTGTTGGGATGATATTACTGAAATATTCAGTCCAACTAGGTGGCAAGACCTATTGCAGCTTTAGGGGTTTATTCCCACCATCTGTCAATGGACGTGCCAATTCCTGCTGTGTGAGAATACTGCTCATCAGCAGAACTCGACCACTGATTCACAATACATATGACTCATATTTGTATTCCTCTCCAGTTTGTGTGGCTGCCTCTATGACCAATTGATCTAATGCATTGCACACTTTTTTGATGCGTTCTATATTCTATCCGTGCCAATAACTTCTAGGGTTTACGCCAACCATCTGTCAATGAAAGTGCCAGCTCCTGCTGTGAGAAAATACTGCTAATCAGTAGAATTGGTCCACTGTTTCAGAATACATATGACTCATTTTTGTATTCCTCTCCAGTTTGTGGGGCTGCCTCTATGACCGATTGGTCAAACGCATTGCATATTTTCCTGCAGTTGTTCACCCTTACCAAAGTTTTAAGTATGTTAATGGTTTCTGTATATGTTGTAAAGAAATAGATACGCAAGTATTCGTATTGCGCTATTGTTTCTCAACTATTCAATTTATGAGTAATGTTGAAAAATGGGTGAGAAACGATATCTAACCTCATTACAATAACGTGTGACTGGGATAAGTTTTTGACAATTCCAAGTCATCCTTTATAATTAATGTTATTATTCTATAGAAAATTGACTGAAATCCTTTCCTTTCTATTTGCCACCGCAGATTTTCGGTTAACGTATTGCCTGCCATTATTACATTATTGAGAATTGAGAATTATTTGATTATTTGTGGTACAAACACAATACGATGATGCATATGTATGCAATAAAATGAGACGCAATAAAACCATCTCTTTGAGAATTGATAAAGGTATGCTAGTGCATTGCACCTGCGCATTTAGTGCAGGAATTAAAGTGTCGGCACTGTACAATGTGCTGGACCATTCAGCCATTGGGACATTTCCAAATGTTTCATCAGTTTATTATTGTGGGTGTATGTACATTGTACGATGTGCTGGGTCCCTCTTTTCTATCTGCTGTCACAACTGATCATGATTATTATTGCCTTTTTATTGTATTTAACCTTACACTTTGTTCGAGGACTATGTAATCACCTGCGGTTGAACTACAATACAATGACACATATGTTCTTATAGATGCAATAAAAATCATCTCTTTGAGAATTAAAAAAAAATGTGCTGGATCACTCAGCTACGGGGAGCAGCCCTGATTTGCGAGAAAGATATAGCATGAATGACATTTCCAAATGTTTCATGAGTTTATTATTGTGGGTGTATGTACATGTAGCCTGTCAGGCGATGAGACGTGAGGGGCGAGTTTGGCCTTAAGCGTCGACACGTAGGATAGTAGATGTTTTGCAGAAGTCCTCAACAAACGTCTCATGGCTGTTATTTTACTGGCTAATATTTCTCACGGGATCAACAGCCCGTGTGATATAGTATGCCTCTTTCCAGAACGTCCTTTTGCCTCTGTCAATTATTCGTGTAGCTAACTGTACAGCGTACCCACTCATAAAGCATCAAGCAAACCCCACACTCACAAAATGACCACTTAATAGCCATAACCCATAAACCCCGCGTCAGGGTTGACTAGCTACCCCATAAAAATGCCAATGTCCGTCTATTTTTGGACCCCCACGAAAGCTATGCTCTTGCCCCCTACTCCCTGCCTGCTCTAGTGGCTTTCATCCAGCCGTCGTAAGTCATGGCTGTGCCATATGGTATCCTTGTGATACCCCCTTCCATGCGTGGTTTTAGGGGTAAGAGCTGGCAAGGTCAACCAATGACCTTGAGGCTTCAGTCGTACAGCATTCAGTGCTAAAAGCAGTTATGGAATTAGGTGTTTTGGGGTAAAGCCAAATAAGATAAGCTTTAAGCACTCTATTTTCATGTCAGTCGTTGGCGCTCTCATAGTTCTACAATTGGTCATTTTTTTTAAATTAGAAAACAATACGTAAAGTTGTTGTCAATAATAAAATGATATCGAAAACCTAGCCATGTAAGGGATGATTTTACAGTTTTACATTGCTATCAGTGCTGCTGAATGTGATGTGACAGTTTCAATAAAACCTGATATGGAAAATGATAAGAATTAAGCAGCTACATCACTTGTTATGATTTTTGATAAAACGCGCAAGTACCTGGCAAAGTGGCCAAACTGACTGCAAATAAATCGATTTTCCCCCAAAAGTGGTTGGATGTAGATAGTTTTCTTTATTTTGCTTTACACACGTACAGGGATTATTGAGATGTTAACCTTGCTGTCGTATCCTGTCTGATTTCCACTCATCCGGGCTGACCCGGATTCATTGACCCTGTCACATCCACGATTAATCAAACGTGCACACAATCCTTCTCTGCAAGCTTATACTCCTTACGTGTTGCCCTATCACGGAAGGAACGAGGAAATGTACGCACATGGTTTGCATAGGTTTACGGTGTGTGGCAGGGGATCCGACGTGGCCTAGTGGTTACGATGCCTGGTCGCTATATAAATGTGCGGCGTTGTGGAGTGCTATCTATGGTCCTCCTGCAACTGAAAGACCCCCTGGAACTATTCGAGAGGAGAAGGAAATATTTTTCCGGTTCTGGATTTCTATCTATGACCTAAACTGTTGAAAGCAACGTAAAAACCAATTCATTCCTTCCTTTTGGGTGTGAGGTTCATTACAATTGACAGGTATATTGTTGCAGAATGTATGAAGACGTGTTTGATATCCTCTAACGAAGGTCAATAAGTACATTGGAAGTTTATTCCTACTGTACGTGTGCTCACTCAATAACCTTGTTGATAATTTTCATCCGGGAGTTGTTGGTTTGTCCGCAGAACGGTCTGAAATATTCGTAGATCATCTTCATTTCGAGCAAATTATTATTTCGGTATCATTTCATATGTGTATTTGCATGTGCGTATGTATGTATGCAAGCATGCATGTATGTATGTATGCGTATATGTATGTATGCCTGAACGCACGTAAGTGTGTACGTGCCTACATATGTATGTATGTATGTACATGTATGTATGTATGTATGTATGTATGTATGTATGTATATATGTATGTATGTTTGTATGGATGGATGGATGGATGACGTATGTATAGAGGTCCGGCTGAAAGGATATACTAAATGGATAATTGGATAGGTAAGGGTTTCTAAATGAATGATTGCACACCCCATTTCGCATTAAATAATCGATATTTCAAATTTTGAGCTGTCTGTTCATGATTGGGGTCAGAACTAAGTGGCAAATTAATGAACCCCTTCATGCCAACCTCTGAATGGCAAAAGAAAGATTGAATTGTAACAAAAATAAAATATTTTATTTATACGACGTACAAAGTCTTGCGACTACACATTTAGCTGTCACACCAAATATACATGTACTAAACAGTTTTAGAAAACAAGTTGCTTTCCTTGGACCCCGATTTATAGTAGAGGCTGAACTGCACAGCGTGGAGCGAACTTTTTATATCAGCTCCAACCTGTCGTTGAAGTACGTTAAAGACAAGTTATAGTGTAGCTGAGATAAGCGCTCACGCAGCTTGCTCAGGACGTGTGTTAACCCTTCCAATGCTGAGGCTACTTTCGTCCAATGTACAGTGCCATCATTTAATTTCTGCACGAAATGCCTAGACAGCCCGGACATAATACACGACCGCACATCCGATTGTCACCCAGTTTTCTGGGCATGGATGCATGGATGACCTCACAACTGAAGTAGCTTTGATTCGCAAGTTATGTTGGACATTGATGTGCTTGGATTATTTTCTGACATGTTAGCAATGGGTCTAATTGTGCAACAAGGCACTGGCAGACGTCTGGTCGACTGGTGCCGGAATTGAATGTCTGTACTGTACAAGGACTCCATCTAAACCCTGTCATGTTGGCATTCATTGGATAGCTCTCACCGAGTACTCTCAGATGAGTACCCATTTGCCATGATTTCAGTCATTTTTCATGTTTCTCGCATCAGTTTGTATTGGCCAAATAAGCCACCAGCAGCATAATGGTTAACCCTTTAGCATCTGGAGTGCACACATGGTCTGACAACTTTGGACAAAACTCAATATATTGAGTGATTTCTGAAAGATATTTGAAGAGGGATTGTTCAACCCATCATGAAAAATGACTTTCAGTCAAATATTTCTCAAGATATCAATGCGAGAGCAATATATTTCCGTACATGCCAGACCATGGGTACACCGCAGATGTGAAAGGGTTAACCATCCAAGACGCTGTACATAGCCTGCAGGCCCAGTGTGCCTAGTCCCTAATGGCAAAAAAGTCCACATATCAAATTTCCACTTGCTGCGCTAGGGATGGAGATGGATATGCTTTTAATGGTATCATAATCTCCAGTCCTCACCCATGACTCACATTAGGCATGCTTAAAGCTCTATAATTAAACTAACTTCCACTTCCAGTTGAACTCCATCTACCCTGCTGCAGGTGGATTGAGGGAAATGATAAAAGTGTTTAGGATGGGGTGATAGTGCTTCATGGTAGGCTGGCTGTGTAGGAAGCCAGAAAGCAGCGCGTAGGCATGTTTATATTTCTATATTTGGAATAATGATTGTTATGTTTACCAAAGTGCAATCATTTATTTTCCACGTGTGTAATTCAAACTTTAAATGCATACATTCAATTTACATACATATACACGTGCATACATACATACATACATACATACATACATACATACATACATGCATACATACATGCATACATACAAACATACATACGTTCATACATACATACATACATGCATACATACAAACATACATACACATATACATGCAAACAATCATACATATTCATTTCTTAAATATAAACTTAGTGATACATCAAAATAAAAGATATTAGTTACTTCCGTTTATAAAATGGTCACTTGTTCTAACATAGAAAATTTCATGACTAGTTATACACTGATGCTGAAGATCCGGAGAAAAAAAATCAGGTCACTGTCAACCCTTGCACATGCCTAAAACTAGATGTCAACCTGAGATCTTTGCCAGTGGTGAGAGATATTGAACAGTCTTTACTCGTCAGTGCATAATACACTAGAGAGCTTGTCTGTATGGGGATACCCTCAATAGAAACAGGTTATTTTAGCTATAGAAATTAGTCGAAAATGATGGAGAACAATCACGTACATGTACATGTATTTGCTCATCTAGTTGATAAAAGTCCAATATAGAACCCTCGAGACATAGGGATAGGAGAATTGAGGGAATTCATAGCCTCTGATAGATAGCCATACTAAATACCCATAGAGCTATAGATAGATGTAGCCATACTAAATACAACAGAGAGATAAAGATCTCTTGAGAGATCAGTGTTGGAGAACTGAGGGAATTTATAGCCTCGGATAGATAGCCATACTAAATACCACAGAGAGCTATAGATAGATGTAGCCATACTAAATACAACAGAGAGATAAAGATCTCTTGAGAGATCAGTGTTGGAGAATTGAGGGAATTTATATCCTCTGATAGAAAGCCATACTAAATACCACAGATAGATATAGATAGATGTAGCAACCATCTCTGCCTACTTCATGGAGATGCAGGACATATTTGCTCCCCCTAACTTATGAATGTCTGATGTTTAGCCTCCCTGGAGAGGTGTGGAATAGCAGGAGAAGGGTAAGGTAAACAACCAATGGGAGATATTAGATACACTAAACAGATGTGTCCTATCAAGGATAGATAACAAAACTGTGGCTACTCGATGATGATCAACTACCAGTACACTCTCTCCACATGTAGTAAAGGCAAAGATTTTGGCAATAACTGAGGGAGGGAGAGACCATATGATATTAATGCTGTGAAAAGGGTATTGTACCGTCAACAGTGCTTGGAATAATACAAAGCAGAGATCGAAAATAATGCACAGAGTATATATTTGATCCAATAAAGGACAAAAGTGAAACACTTGATATATAAATGATAGAAAAAATGAACTTATTCTAGAACGATGATAATGATGTTTGGTATAGAGTGTGATAATATAGAAAGATCTACACACTCATGGATATCTTAAAGTTGACCTAAGGAAGAGTTACTTTAGTTCTAGAAGTCTTAACCCTTATGCTGCTGGTGGCTAAATTGGCCAATACAAAAAATATTGCAAAAATCCTGATAAATCACTGAAACCATGGCAAATTGGTACTCATCTGAGAGTACTCCATGAGGGCTAACAAATGAATATCAACTTGGTAGGGTTTAGGCAGTTTTCGATAATCTTTGCGTCCTTGTGCTTTGGGAAATAGTAGCCTTAGCATTGGAAGGGTTAAGACCTCTAACTAATGGTGCATAGCGATAACCCTACTTTAAGACAGAGGTGTCACATGATGATATGATCAAGTGATGGATGAGAGATTAAGGAAGGAATAGAGTGTAAAGACATTCCATGTTCCCCTGCAATCCTCCTTGAGTTCTAGAAGTGCAAAGTCATTGATTTTCTTCGGGCTTACTTCATTGGAGTTTGGGGCTCTGAGAATGAATGTGGGCATCTTTCAAATATGTGTAAAAAGTAAATTCAGGAAACAGACATTGATTACTTCATTGTAGTTCGGGCTCTGAGAATGATTGTGGACATCTTTTAAATATGTGTAAAAAGTAAATTCAGGAAACAAGGTTGCAAGAAATATGATGTTGATTAATAGATAGCAGAGTAGTCTAAGACATTGGTAAGACATTGGCCCATTAACTGCTTGCTGTATCTCACTATAGCCTGGGTTTGAATCCCAACTGAGGCATGTGATCTAAGGATCAAAGACTAGTGCAGATATTGGTAATTCCTTTCCTTTCTTAGGAAGGCCAATACGGAAAGTGGTAAAAAGATCAAAGTCTATGTTAGCATTAGGCATTTCCTTCCCCTTCTGATGGCAAGAGAGTCTTAAGGTAAGAAGTGCAAGGGTCAAAGACTGCGATCGAATAAAGTGTTCTGTAACGACTCTCAAGCAGAAAAACCTTGACAAAAAGTGACAGAATCAGAGACTACTAAGACTAGAATTAGAATTAAGAGTTTCCTATCCATCAGGCAGAAAGTGAGTTATTGAATGAATTAAAGGATCAAAGGCATGGATGTAAGGAATTCGCTGTGATTTCGTGGGTACGATTCCTGGCTTCAAAGCGTGAGTTCGCAGGTTCAACTCTCCGATGTATTCCCATGAGCTGATTGGCCTGGTCGCTATATAAATGTGCGGCATTCTTGAGGGCTGTCTATGGTCCTTCTGTAGCTGAAACCCCCTTGGAGCTATTCGTGAAGAGAATGGAGAATGGAATTTATTCTTGGTTCCAGGGTTCTATCTCGTCGCGATATGTAAAAGGTGATGTTAAAACCCATTCCTTCCTTCATTTTGCATGGATCTGAGTTACAATTCCCTTTATCAATGAAAGGAAGGTTGTGACAAGTAACTAGTATGGGACTCCTCCCCTGCTAGCACGAAAATCATCAAAACATCCTGTAGATCCTGCTACACCTCTCTCTTTCAAAGCAGAGGTGTAGCAGGACCTGTTATGTTGGAGAAAGGAGTTAGGTTAGTTTTGAGTTTCCCTTTCCCTGACCATTTGGTTAATATAGAATGAGTGTAGCAGAATATGTTAAGATAAGCAAAAGATGGTTACGTTTCTGTCCCTCCAGCACGTGGACAACAAATAACCATGTAAGTTTACCGAATATGTTAAGGTAATGAAATTAATTAAAGAATAAACGGTGAGGATAGAATAAGATTTCCCCATTTATTGAGCAGAGCTCGAGAGAAATCACCATATTATGTGGTTGGTAAAAGGGTGTAAAAGATGTAGATAAATGGTAAAGAATTTCAGTATGAGTGGTAAGGATAGTGTTAGATTTCTCTCCATTCTTATAGGCACTGAGAGTCACCGTTAATTGGGAGGTGTAAGAGGAAAGGAGTTAACGATAAGTTACAAGGGAAAGTTTTAGTTTTCCCTCCCGTCTACATGCATTAAGCAGAGTGAATCCTCAGTGTGGTTAATGCAGGGATGGAGCAGAAAACTTGCTCTTAGGTAAATGTAAGGTATAACATTACGTTTTTCTCTACTCTATCAAGCTGTGAATATGTGGTTATTATAGAAGTGTACCAGGCTATGATAAAAAAAAATGCAAATTAGTTACAGGATATATGGTAAATATAGTGTTAACCTTTCCAATGCTGAGGCTACTTTCGTCCAAAGGATAAGAATACAAAGATTTTTGAAAAACATCGAAATCCTGTTATTTTGGTATTCAATGGATTGCTCTTGCTGAGTACTCTCGCGTGAATACCCGTGTGTCAGGGTGTAAGTCATTTTTCAGATTTTTTGCATCATTTTGTATTGGCCAATCAGCCATCAGCAGCATGAGGGTTAAGATTCTTTGGCCTTTTCAGGCAGTGAGAATGACCGTGTGGTCAATACAGAGGTGTAGCAGGATATGCTCACAGTGTTTCAACATAGATGGATGTCCATTGATCTAGTTCCAACAGTTGATAGCGAGAGCCTCAGCAAGGATTAGGCCAGCAGTGGGGATTAGCTGGCTTAAGTACCTCATCAACCAGAAGTTGCCTGGCACCTCCCATACACTACAATGACAGCCAACAGGAAATAGCCTTCCTTCTATCTTCCAGTTGCTTGCATATCCTCCAGACACAAAGCATCGGAGTACACACAAATGACCAAAGGGTAAACATCCATAAGGGAGTTAGTTGTCAAGAACTATACCGTATACAACCATGCCTGAATATCAGTATGATCAAACAGCTGGCAACAAATTTGATCAAAACATTATTTGTAACCCAATCTTTTGTTGTGAACATTTTTCTTGAGAAGTCATATGATTTACTATCCAGAACCTCTTTATAAAAGTGTAAAAGGTTACTTATCTAAGTACCAGGCCAATAGGAATAGTCTTGCTCTGATTTTGTCTTACACATAATAATATTGCAAGGAGTATACTAACGAGTACCTTGTTTGGTGGGTATGAGACTAATTTATTACTTATGAAACGTAGATATTTGATTGGTACATGTATAACCTCTGTTCACATACAGTTTAGCCCTTTTTAACATTATAGGTGGAAAGGGTGCTATATCAATTATTATTATTATTTTCATTTTTACTAGTAGTAGTAGTAGTATCATTATTATTATTATTGATATCATTATTATTGTTATTATCATTATTGTTATCAATGACGTAAGGATTAGTTTCATCTATTGTTTATTAAGAGTGGAATATGGCTATTCCATTGCAATTATAAAAATGTGCAAAAGGTATAATAGTGGTGGTGTGATTTCTGCTTGTTGATTGAAATATTTCAATCCTGTGATGCACAGTAAACCTAACATCAAACAGCTTCTACGAGCAATATATCAATAAAGAAACAGCTGCACATGATCGCTTCGATTTTGCCAGATTGTTATCGCTTGGATGCCATTGCCATTTTAAATGGAGTAAAATTCCACAATAGATGTAAAACCTATAAATCAGCTCGTCATATCTGAATGATTTCTTTGCCGGTGGGTTCATGCCTTATTTCGATGTCGTGATCCCTTTGTGATATCCCGTTAAACTGAATGTTCATGTAACACATGTTGTGTACTGAAAGTTGTTTTTCATCTAAAAAGATGTTTCTTTTTTCTGCTCTGTGGGAGTTTACACACCAGTTTAGATATACCACATCAATACAATATTACCAATCCAATATTGCTAGCAATATGTTAACCCCTAGATTTGTCTACAAACAATTTTAGGACACTATAATCGTATATTTATTAACTAGCAGAATTTTCCAGACCACCAATATCAATTCCTATTAATTTTACTATACATATTAGCTGTTAGGGCACTGCAATATAATACCAGTGCATATATATATATAAATATATATATATATATATATATATATATATATATATATATATATATATATATATATATATATATATATATATATATATATATATATATATATATATATATATGTATACAACCAAAGAGGTGTTATCCACCTTTAATATAACGACATACGAAATCACAGGATATAGCTGCACAAACCTAACTCTTCCCACAATCATGTGTTTCCCTACACAGGAGGCGGGGTTTTACTTTGGCCTGCAGTCTCCCCTCGAATGCCTTTGATAGATCCAAGGCGATTGCACATTGGCACAGATGTGGTGGTTGGGCTTTCTCCTTATCTCTGATATCAAGTTCTCTCACTCACATCAGACACGTGTTCCAGGCTGGTCGATTTCCTCATCAATGTGTGCGATTAGGCTCACTTGTCTTCAAGACAGCTCACATGGGAGGAAGGTGCTGCGTTCATCAATCGTTAATGCACAGCATCACTAGCTTAGGTACAGTTCAGTAAGGGAGCACATTAACTCTGTCAGACCCACCTGGGATATTGGTACAGTGACGATATTTAATTCCTGCACTAAATGCGTGGAGAGCACCGGCATAATATACGACCGCACACCCGATTGCCACCCAGTTCCCTGGGCATGGATGCATGGATGATCTCACGACTGAACATACTGTAGGTTCGATTCGCTAGCTGCGTGGGTCATTAATGTGCTTGGCTTATTTTCTGATATGTTACCCATGGATTTTTCCATGTACAACCAGACACTTGCAGACGTCCGGTCGACTGGTGCAGGAATTAAATGTCTGTACTGTACTTACTCCTCTCTCTGCTGCTTTGAGAATTTACTCATGTAATAGGATTTTCTTACATTCATTTTATGTTCATTATCGTCACTTTTTCTGCAGTACTAAGGCCAAGTCGAGATAGGATAGGAGTAGATCATAGTAACTCCTTATGTGGCAGTGTACATTGGTTCTCCATTCACAATCAAACTATCATCAAAGTTCCTTTAATCAGTTAGCCCAACTGTCTAGGACCTCTTCAACAACTCATAACTAGTGTCACTGTTAACTTGTACACATGTATAGTACAGACATTTAATTCCTCCACCAGTCGATCGGACGGCCCAATCTCCTCCTTCACCATGCGCACGCGCAGTTAATCTAGGAGGTATTGTCTGCTTTTATCACACTTTTGGAAATAAGCAAAAATTTACAATGTATTTGAAGGAGAGTTGTTGCTAAGCTTCTGATCAACATTTCTCCTTCAAATATTTTCCAGAAAGTGTCAGGCCTGTTTTGGCCACCCTGAGTGTTAATGGGTTAAGGTTAGATTTGTTCATTTTGAACTTGGAGGTTTCTTAAAAGTATTGAATATTTTAGAAACATATTGAGAATATAAGATGAGTTCACAAAAAAGGATTCAACGTAGTGTTCTCAATATCTGATTTACATGACCCTTTCATATCACTCTTTAAATATTCTTAATCATATCATAAGTAAGAAATGATAAAAATATGTAAATTATGGCTAGTTATGATAGTCATGAAGATTCGACACACGGCCTTGTGTTAATTCAAAGCTTTGTCCAGAATGTCTTTTGATTGCCTTAAGTTGTTCTGACATCATATATAAATCAACTGGAAGCTGTGTGGTCAATCGTGATCTTTCTATAATCATTATTTTTCCAGCCACTGGTCTACCTTATAACTTTCAACCTAACTTTCTACAACCAAGAAAATACCATGTGTTTATTTAATAAAAAATCAAGTGCACAACAGTTGTTGACTGCACTCATAGCTAAAAAAAAAACTTTCTACCTATTAATTAGCTGCATACACTTTGCAAAATCATATGAAAATATCGTTTGTTTGTTTTTCTTTTTTGATATTTTCATAGATTTCTGGCATGGTAATAGTTAAGTCAGTATACCTCAATATTTGCATACACTATGCAAAAGCATGTCAAAATATTGTTTCTTTTTCTTTTTTTTGATATTTTCATAGATTTATGGCATACTAATATGTGTAGTTTATTCAGTATAAAATATAACGCATAGGTTTTTGAATTCCAAGACTTTCTCGGAAAGACTTTCCGAAATACAGGTCTATAGGTCCCTCTTAATACTAGTACAGTGCCGACATTTAATTCCTGCACTAGATGTGTGGGCAGCCCGGGCATGATACACGACCGCACGCCCAGTTGCCACCACGTTTACTGGGCATAGGTGCATGCATGACCTCACAAATGAACGCAACTTTGATTCGCAAGCTACTTAGGTCATTAGTGTGCTTGGCCTATTTTGTTGACATGTAATATAAGGGTCCTTGAACAATCAGGCACCGACAGACATCCGGTCGACGGGTGCAGGAATTAAATGTCTGTACTGTAGAAGCTCTTCAAGAACAGTCAAGTCATGAGGTCCAGAAATCATTTTGTTTTTACACTGTTTTCACGCAATATCCCCCCAAAGAGCATTTACTTTCAAGTACTTTGCCTTCATCATATAGTACTCATTGGCTAATATTCTTTGTTTTCTTACACAGGTACACCACAGACAACGCTTTTATCTACAGGACAAACAATAAAGGTAAGCCCAAGATTCCATTACGATTCCATTACGAGGTATTTAACGACACCGTGTTGAATCTAAGTGACCCTAAGTGCACTTAGAAATGAAGGGATACACCATAAACCTTTAGAAACTTTCCAGTGTCGTCCCCTTTAACAGGATTTGCAAAATGGTTTACCCTGCCTTGTTTACTCTAGTGGGTGTTCAATGGCAATGACCTTGAAATGTTTCCTAAAAACTTTAAGGCACTTTTGGAAAGCCTAAGTCGAGGAGCAATCCCTTGATCATGTACCTGAAAGTAAGTGACAACGCCTAAGATCATCCTGCTTCCAGGACAAGCCCTCAGTGGTGGAAGACAGCGAGCAGTCAGCGGCAAAGCCTTTGAGCACTAGGCCATGGCAGGACAGCGCACATCCAGTGGCAATGCCTTAGACCACTCGCCCATCAGGACAGGCCCTCAGAGGTGAGAGACAGAGAGCAGTCAGTCGCAACGCCTTTAACCACTAGGCCACCAGGATAGGGCCTCATGCACTGGTTAGGGACAGCGCACAGCCAGTAGGCAATGCCTTAGACCACATGGCCATCAGTGGTAAGAGACAGCACTCAGTAGTGAGAGACAACTAGCAGTCAGTGGCAATGCCTTAGAGCATTCGGCTACCAGGACAAGCCATCAATGGTGAGACAGTGAGCCGTCAATGGCAACGCCCTAGACCACTCAACTATTGGGGCAGGCCCTTTAGTAGTGAGAGAGCGAGCTGTTAGTGGCAATGCCTTAGATAACTTGATCATCAGGGCATGTCCTTTCTACATGGGATTTGTGTTGAACCACATATTCTGGTGCAATAAAGACCACTCAACTTCCAGGACAACACGCAGAGTAGTGAGAGACAGCAAGGAATAAGTTGCAACGCCATAGACCAATCGGTCATCAGAGCAGGCCCTCAGTGGTGGGAGACAACTAACAGGCGGTGGCAACGCCTTGGGCTACTTGGCCATCAGGGCTGGCCCTCAATGGTGAGAGACAGCTAGCAGTCCGTGGACAGTTAGACAACCCCCTGAGTAATGATAGACAGCGAGCAGTCAGTGGCGACGCTTTAGTCCATTCGGCCATCAGGGCAGCCCCTTACTACACTATAACTTGCTACTTGGGATTTCTGTTGAACCACAGATACTGGTGCAATAATGAGATTAGGTCAAACGTTGACCAGACTGATAACTTATGGATTAATGTATAGGGTCAAAATTGCATTATTTCAGGACTTATTTAGAAATTAGCTATTGATAGCCACCCTAATCGAATTTGTTTGGGTTAATGATGGAACTAAACTGAACTTGATTGTGTTGATGAATATAGATAGAACCTCTCTCCTCTCGCCTAACTGAGAAAGAGATTTTGATGAATGAGCGACATTAAACAGCTGCGGGGCTGAAATACAACAGTGCCAATTCATGTGTGATGTGTGTATACACAGATGCTTTAAAGGACAGTACAGACTATTTACAGTTAGAAATCATAGCAAGGTAAAAGGCTTGGAAAACGTTGATGGGTACATAACAAATTAACATCAACAATCTCTAAGGGGCTTTTTTATACAGGAATTCTATGTGGCATGCCAATGAATGAATGAATGAAAGAAAGAATAAATGTTTAAAGCCACATTGACACACAAAGGTCATTTATTGCCATATGATATTGCCAAGAAGGAAGTGGTCCTTTGTCCTTTGTTGAAGAACAATGACAAAACATGATTATTTTAGGTGAAAGAAAAGAGAGGGAGAGTAAGAGCAGAGCCTTCAAATCAAAATAGGATATTTTAGATGCAGGATATCCATAGACAGATCCAAACATCCCCCTTCTTTTATAAGGCGAGCAGGATGACACACCAGCTTAGGGTTCCCCGGCAGGTGCCAGTTCCTATTGCTACTACGGTACACTCTGGTTTTCAAGTAAAATGGTGAGTTCTGACATTTTGCCCAAAAACCAGACACATGCAGATATGATGTCTAAGCGGTGGCACATTATATCAAAATACTCCCTTATTGAAAGGTTCACTCCCTTCATTGGTGAACTATGATATGAAACCTATACAATGGTATACGTGTCGTTGTCTTCTGTTTACTAAGTTGTAAGATTGTCACTTTTTGAAGAGAGATCTTAATCGAAGAACATTAAGGTGTAGGATGAACAAATAACTGAGAAGTTTTGATTAATAAGTAGTTATGATTCAGTGGCTTTTATATTACGCTGTCTAACGTCATGAAATATTACTAACAAAAATAGTTCATACTACTATGTGTTTTGTGAAGTAGTGATAAATATATGTTTTATGTTTTGCCGAACGTGTTTTTTGTAGATGTATTAGATTGTATGTATGTATATTTATTGACTGTAATGGTAAAGACTAAGATTAAGGATTTACAGCTTAAGTTAAAGGTTTTAGTTTTAAAATACCAAACTTGGCCAAGTAATCTGATGGATTAGGACTGAAATAAGAACAGGCATAAACAGTGTTCAGCTAGTGTGTCACGTAAACATAATCTTGGAGATCAAAATATTAAGTAATCACAATATTATTCTCGGTGATGGTTCATCTCTGTATTTTGTTTATGCAAGATTCTACATAATGTTAAAGCAAATTTGTAGGAAGTATATTAGATTTAGGAGTAATGCAGAATGGTTTTAAGTAGAGTATCCAATTCCAAATAAGGAGAGAGAGTTAACTCTTCCACCGGACGGGAAAGTGTTTTATTGTGTGTGTGTGTGGGGGGGGGGGGGGGGGGGTAGAGACAGGTAGGTTGCTATAAACTACATAGTTATTTTTTATTGTCCCAAGACTCCAGGCAGTCAGCAGTTGTACCATATAAACAGTGCTCAGATGACACTCCTGTCTTCACAAAGGTATTTCAAAGTTATGGTTGCCAAATGTTGTAATGAATACTTGACATGTCTTTGAAATAGTGAGGACAATGAGCTGACAACCAGACACTACTCTCGTAACTAATGGTGAGACTGTAATAAATCAATTGTGGAATAGTATTGACTGTCAACAGCTGTGCGAAAAGGAAAATCTTCTTTCTAAATACTAGACGGTTCCGTTTTTAGATATATGCACGAATACCATATGTACACTGCATGTTACTTTTTCTATAGATTCCCAAACAAAGCACAAATCTAGTGTAAAAAAAACTTAGAAAACCTCAATTGATCTGTATTAATTCTCCTATGAGATCAATATAAATACCACCACTGTCACTCTCAATACGACAACAACAACTACTCCTGCTACTACTACTGCTGCTTCTTCTACTACTATTTCTACTACTACTACTACTACTACTACTGCTGCTACTACTACTGCTGCTGCTGTTGCTACTACTACTACTACTACTACTACTACTACTACTACTACTACTACTACTACTTCAGCAGAAGATGCTGTTGCTGCTGCTGCAATTTGATATTTCGATTATTTTTTCTGCATTATTTATGATTAAATTGCTACTACTACTACTACTACTACTACTATTACTACTACTACTACTACTACTACTACTACTACTACTACCAGAACTGCTGCTAGTGCTGCTGCTCTTGTTTGACTGCTAATTTTGCTGCTGCTCTTGCTGCTGTTGCTGTTACTACTACTACTACTACTACTACTACTACTACTACTACTACTACTACTACTACTACTACTACTACCACTTTTTCTGATCCTATCGCTGATCCTAAGTTGTGTAATTACCATCACAAATCATTCTCCCATGTGAACATGTTATTGTGCCGAGGCTAGGTTAGCCATTCACATCACCTACATATGGCATCCATATGGAATGATTGATTGGCTTCTAATAAACTAATTTTAGAATCAAGAATTGAAATGAATCAGGTGAATGGAAATAATCGATGCATTTTTTCTGTTTGTAACATCTACGACAATACCACTATGGAACCCAGTTTCAAGCCAGACATGCTGGGGGGATTTGTAATTAGGGGGGTAAGATGAACAACAGAAAAACACTCTGGCATGATCTAAGCTATCATATTCACCTGTGGCATTTTGATACAATGCTGGTCACAGACGTTGTTTACTCTGCTTTCAAGGATATGAGCACTGAAACCCACACGTAGCATGGACAAATTCAATTAGTGGCACATAAAGGTATTGACATGACATTTTGATAGAAAATGCCTATATCCAGTGCTCTGGATGCGTATCACTCTCTATGTGTATAAGTTAATGCGTCGAACAACAATCACTGCATCGGTAAAAACATCGATGACAGTGACAACATAAATAACAACTAAAACAAAGACAACAACCAACTAGTAATAATAATGATAATAATAATGATAATAATTATAATAATAATAGTAAAATAATAATGATGATAATAAACTACTCTCTACTACTACTACTGCTACTACTACTACTACTACTACTACTACTACTACTACTACTTCTAATAATAATAATAATAATAATAATAATAATAATAATAATAATAATAATAATAATAAAAATAATAATGATAATAATTATAATGATAATAATAATAACTACTACTACTATTGTACAGCCTAAATAACTTTAGCAACCCTGTCCTTAAATACACAACAGAACCTGGAGTAGCAACATCTGTTTGTTTGGTTCTTCCTATGCCCCAGGCAATATATGCAGACTGAAAGATATCACCAGCGGCAAGAGAGTGGAGTCGTCTGATGTTAGAGAGAATCCTGCCTCGTATCTCATTCAATCAATAACATAATCTACGTGTAAGCTGATGCCATTTCAAACAGTAGCATGTGTTAATGTGCAATCTCTGCTTATCGAGGAGTCTGTGTGCATAGTTAGAAAGAGGATGTGCTGTTTTTGATGTTTGAGGGTAGGGAGTTTGGAGTAGATATAGATGAGGGTTTGAGATAGTCAGCCTGGTAGTTTTTGGGTATCCAATTCAAATTCCAGTTTCCATCCCAACACTACTACACCCTGGGGCAGCTCAGCTGAAGAAGATGAGTGCATGTTCCATACTAATCTTATTGAACATTCGTGGGAGAGAAAACTTACAATGATTCCAAGGGATACTGACATACACATAAGGGTTTTTGATGTTTGATTCTTTTTGGCTGGAGGCAATACAACTTTTTGCACTTTGGGGAGTGAGGGCACACCAATGGCACTATTTGCTTCTATCTTATACAATCCTAAACATATTCCCCACTATTGGAGTGAGTAAACTCTAATCAAAAACCAATCAATACAACTACTACTATTAAAAACCTGAGAATCAAAGTCATTCATATATTGCATTAATCTGAACAATGCAAATATCAAATTTTTAAACATAAATCAAAACCCAACACCGTTCATAGAGCAACAATTTAAGATTTTAACCCTCAATGTATATCAATTCAACATGCAATACTAAGCACTTTTTTAAAATAATGCCCCTATGTATTTCTACCGTATTCAATCCTAAACAGGTAGAGAAGAGAGTGAATGTCTATTTTAAACTGTGATAGATAGACCCCTAGGAAGCTGACGTGTATGTAACAGGTAGACCCTTTCGAAGCTGTGGCAGACATTTAATTCCTGCAAATACCATTCGACCGAGTGTCTACCAGTCCCACGTTGTACAAATCCCTTGGATAACATGTCAAAAATGTAATCCAAACTCAAAACGAACCCATGTAGCTTACGAATCAAAGCTACGTTCAATTGTGAGGTCATCCATCCATTAATGCCAAGAAAACTGTGTGGCCATCGGGTGTGCGGTCGTGTATCATGCCTAGGCTGCCCACAAGGCTGCCCACGCATTTTGTGCAGGAATTAAATGTTGGCACTGCATGTTCATAGGTTAAGAGACAGATATTCTATCAGGCAAAAATAATTTAGTTCAGAAGAAGAAACATCCTTAACTGCCTTTCTTCTTTAATGTCGGCACTGTAGAACCCTCGGAAGCAGAGGTGCTTGTAACAGATAGAGCCTTTGGATGCTGTGGTGTATGAAATATAGTTGAGCTGTTACGAGGCTGAGCCGAGCCTCCCCGAGGAAACAGACAATACATCAGGGCTAGCGAGGGGTCTATGCGGCATGCACCACTGGGGGCTGCCTACCACAAATCACAGGCCAAGAAAAGCAAGAGTGAGCTCTTTTACCTTAGGACCCTTGGGTACCATCTGTAAGGCTAGGACACCTGTGCGACTGGTACGAAGGAAGGAAGGAAGGTTTGGGGTTTTACATCGCTTCCAACAGCTTAGGTCATATCGCGAGGAGATAGAAACCCGGAACAAGGAAGAAATTCCCTTCTCTTTGTGAATGGTTCCAAGGGGTCTTTCAGTTGCAGAAGGGCCACAGACAGTCCTCGACAATGCCGCACATGTGTATAGCAACCAGGCCAACCAGCTATTTTGGGGACCCAGTGTAGACTCAAACTGGTACGGGTACAGCTTACCATATAAAAAGGAACATACCTGCTGTCTGGGCGTCTCTGTATGTAGGCTATTGCCTGGCAAATCTTTTGAAATTGACAGTTCTAAAATAAATAAAATGTTTCCATGGGGAGCCAGGCAATATCCTCAAAGATCTCATTAAATATTGAGTGTTTCGGGAAATATCAGAGGTGTCAAATGTTTTGCTGGATCCTCATCAGTGGGTTGACCTGGACGATAAAGGTTAGGTGGAGGTTTTCACCGGGTAGTCCGGTTTCCTTAATATGGCATAAAAAGTGATGAGAAACAAAATTCAAAGTTCAAAAACTGCTCAGGAAACTGGGTGGCAATCGGGCGTGCGGTTGTGTAATATACCCGGACTGCCCATGCATTAATTACAGGAATCAACTGTTGGCACTGTTTTGTTGAAGAGAAGGAAATTTCTTCCATTTGGTGTTTCAACTCGTCACGATATAATCTGAGCTGTAAAGGGATATAAAACCTAATACTCCCCCCCCCCCCCCCCCCACCCCTTCAGCCCCTGTTTTGTGGATAGCAACTGAATGTGAGTTGGTGAAGTACTCGAGCACCGTTACGAACTGCGAAGGCGGGACTTTAGGTGGGTGAAAAGCCACTTGGAGTATCTGAAATGCCATTAGTACTGGTGAGGTAAATCTTAAGAAAGTTAGATGATTGGCATGAGGAGCTCGCGTGAAATATGTGAAGTGTCAGGGCATCAGGGGCAGCTGATTATGTGCCATTTCGAGTGCTTGTTAGTCGTTACTGTATAAGTACATTCGTAGTGTCAATCCTTTCAGTTTTTATAGGTGAATGGCTACTTTTTACAATCTAAGTTGTAATATTCCCGTGTAATATTCACATGCGAAATTAAACTAAAACATTGGTAAGCACTGGCACAAATTGGGTGTGAATTTAATCGTGCGAATATAATTTTGCTGAATCGATGCAGCTATAACTACCATAACATTCCCATTCTACATGTGTACATTTTGAAATTTAAAAAGATAGCACAATGCTACCTTTTTGAAGCGTCGACAGCTGTCTGACAGTGATTCACAGTGCAGGCTACCATGTTTACGATATTATTTCATCTGGTCCGTGTGCTGGGAGTAACCGTTTTGACCTTTGACCTCAGACTAATGGCTGCCCCCATCAAAGAGGCCGATATACGTGTATTCTCAAGTGGGAGAGTAGTGGATGGGTCAGCTGCTCCTACTGCTGTTAGAGTTATGGTGTGTGTGTTTGGGGAAGGATATTTGGTCCGTATTGCCAATCCAGGTCAGCAATGAGGTTTGGAACTTCGTTTTTCGACACTTTGTTCTGCCATATTAGCGCTAAGTCGTGACTAGCCAGCTGTGATAACCACCGCCTAACCCAAAGGTACTGGCAACTTTCTCACATGCCCCGGGTGGGTCAGCAATAAGAAAGTTTATCCCTAATGGTCGAAGATGAAGGGAGGGAGAAAAATTATATTATATCATAATAATTTTAAATCATTACCCAAAACACCTGGAAAGTTATGTTGTGCCAAATTGAAGTTGCACCACATAATGTGTAATTTCTGTCCGTAAATTTTAAAAAATCTAATTTATTGGTGCTTTTGGTATAGAAATGTTCCAAATCTGCTGATAACATCAACATCAACACTTGCCATTCATCTTACAATGTACGACTGTGTCATGCCATTACTGAGCAATTGATCAGAACGCGTGTCCAAGAGGCATTCAAACGACCTACAGTACAGACATTTAATTCTTGCACCAGTCGACTGGAAGTCTGCCAGTACCTGCTTACAAGTACAAACACCCATAGATAATATGTCAAAAAATAAGCCAAGCACATCAAAGGCCCACTTAGCTTGCGAATCATTGCTACGTTTAGTTCAGAGGTCATCCATGCATCCATGCCCAGGAAACTGGATGGCAGTCGGGCGTACTACCGTGTATTAGTGCGAAGATTAAAGGCCGGCACTGTACATTTCAGAAGGCACGGTGACATTATGACATCACGTCGGATTTTCCTACTTATCATAGCATTAGCGTAGGCGGCTTAGGCTGGATTATTTTCTATTCATTTCCCTTGTAGATAATGAGAAACAATTACTCACCATTAATCCTTTTATGGCCCCGTGACAGCGTGGCCATAAACGATGACAACCAAGAGCAGAATACGTATGACTTTAGGGGGTAGTCCCTATATGTACAGTATAATCTTACATGAATAAAACAATGGAAATGTAGTGAGAGACCGATTGCTATATGCGCTATAGAGAAGACCTGGCTATCCCATGGGTTTCGAATCTGGCCTCAGTGTGACGTCACTAGGAGACACAGACCAATGAGGGCTCTCGTATCGTTTACGGTACGAGAAAAGCTTTTGGGCTATTTGCCCTAGTCTTGTTGTTTCGATTGACCGGCTGGTTTCATATCGACTTGTTTTTATTCATCTGAGCTATGATATTAGCATGTAGATAGTGAGGAAAGAGTAGTGATCGTTTAACACGTAGTGTCAATGGAATCATGTAATCAACACCTCGTACTAGAATGCTAGATAGAATGCGACCAGGCCTATATATTTTAATTCTATTTGTATGGCAAAAACTACTTTTGCAATGCAAAACCGTTTAAAATCTCAAAAGGAACTCTCGATGCATGAGAGGTTCAAGAATAGGGAAATATTTCCTACGATTTTACCTTGAAAATGATGTAGAACCTTTATCCATTGTTTAATCATTTTGTCATGTGGACTGTGGGGTAGTTCTTATAACTCCTTTAAAGGTAGTTATTGCGTAGAGGAGTAACGAGTATGTTTCTTCATTCACGCTGTAATTTCCAGTTCAGACATTCAATACCTGCACCGGTCGACCGGACGTCTGCCAGTGCCTGGTTGTAAAAACACTCATGGATAACATGTCAAAAATAATCATAGCACATCAATGATCCACCTAACTTGCAAAACAAAGCTACTTTCAGTTGTGAGGTCATCCATGCATTCATGCTCAGGCAATTGGGCGGCAGTCGGGCGTGCGGTCGCGTATTATGTCTGGCTGCCCATGCATTTAGTGCAGAAATTATATGTCGGCACTGCACATTTCCTATAAAGGTTGCCAGTGGGTAGAGGAGGAACAAATATGTTTCTTCATTCACGCTGTAATGTTACATGTACGTGATGACGAAGCGAACTCGTTTGGGGGTCGCATTAGGGAATGAATTAGCGGGGTATTTTCCTATTTATTTACTTTGTAGGATGGTTCGCTGTAGATATATCCTTTAAGTGCTCCGTAGGGATCAATATAGGCACAACTCATAATCCTACACACACACACCGTACGGGAACAGAATAAATACAGCGTATCTAAATAGTACAGTCCTCGCGGGAACACGTGGGCATAGAAACTGACGTTTGGGACTACTAATGGTTTAACAGCGAAACATCATCTTTCAGAACTTTTGGTCGAAAATGAGAAAAAGGTGTATTTTTCAACTTCTAGATTACATGACTTGGGAACAAAGTTCAAATTGATGTATCTGTGATAGCCTTCCCTCCGAAATACACTAAGCTATCAACATGGCAAATTTTCAGCACGTCAAATCATAGCGAGACCGGTGGTGGTATCCGTAAATGAGTACTGTATGCACAACTACAGTAGCTTATATAGCATCCTCTACTAGCAAACGAACACTGGGCCATTGATGTGCTTGGCTTATTGTTTTGTCATGTTATCCATGAGGGTTTGTATAACCAGGAACTGGCAGACGTCCGGTCGAATGGTGCAGGAATTACATGTTTTTACTGCATAGCACTTAATTGCTCTGCTGTAGGGAATAGTCAAAGAATTGTAGTTACAAAAGCATGGGTATTGAATTCACAGCTGGTAAACACTTTTTAAAATATCGCAGAGCTGTACCATTTGCTTCTTTATCGCCTATAATCATTTGCATAGTATAGTACATGTTACACTAGCTGCTAAATATTACTGGCCCCATGGTAAGTCAGAGACAGACACAGCGTAACGTTGCGGTAAATAATGAAATGGCAAACACACCTCGTTTGCCTCGTCCAGTGGAATTTCGTTTTTCGTCACTTTTTCTGCCTTATTTGGGGA
This sequence comes from Maea johnstoni, assembly GCA_963942565.1. Taxonomy (NCBI): domain Eukaryota; kingdom Metazoa; phylum Annelida; class Polychaeta; order Spionida; family Magelonidae; genus Maea; species Maea johnstoni. The sequence continues at coordinate 32,107,913 of OZ012696.1, forward strand.
TAAGTCGTGACTAGCCAGATGTAAATGGCGGAGGAAACCGGAGAACCCGGCGAAAAACTACGCCTAACCCCAAGTCACTGGTACCTTTCACACATGCCCAGGCCGAGATTCGAACCCGGGCAGTGGTGAGTAAGAGCCAGCATTCAGTAGCAAAACCTTAGACCACACGGCCATTGGGGCACCACTCCCCCTCCCCCGTCCAGTGGTACTCAGGCAAAATAGTGAAAGTGTGCATGCGCATAGGCAGTCAATTAGCTGCTGGAGAACAGGGCTACGTGTGCATACCTTCTTGTATCATGAAAAAGGTAAGTGTAATATTACTATAGCACTGCACGTAAAAAAGCAAAATAGGCAAATATAGCTCATTATACGTAGAATATGACACACGCACACGCACATACACAGTCAATGAACTGAGTAGCGACCATAGCTGTCTCCATATTGGCATAATATGGCAATGCAAGTGCAGTATTACAGTACGTGCAAATAATAAAAAGGCAAATATAGCAGCACATTTGCCCCATAAAATACCATACACGTAGAGAAATTGCATACGCACACGCAACTATACAGTCAATGCACTGCTGGTGAACCTGAATGGCACAATGATGGCACATGGCTAAGCGATTTGAACGTTGTGGTAGGTAGCGCAATAGCAAAACGGCAAATTCAGTACAACCGTGCAGTTTTGCTATGCGTGCATGGTAAGAAAGTATGCACTCAGGAATACGATATATTTTTTTTCTTCGAATTTAGGTTTTGGTGTTGTTGGTGGTGATGATGATGATGATAATGATGATGATGATGATGATGATGATGGTGATGGTTATGATGATGATGATGATGATGACTTTGGTGATGATGATGGTGTTGGTGATGATGAAGATGATTATAATGATGATGATGATGGTGGTGGTGGTGGTGGTGGTTGTGATGATGTTGAAGATGATGATGATGATGGTGGTGGTGGTTATGATGGTGATGATGATGACGTTGGTGATGATGATGGTGTTGGTGATGACGATGATGACGACGACGATGATGGTGCTGGTGATGGAATTGTTATTTCGTTTTCCGCCACATTTATGCCAATTTATGGCTAATTCGTGACTAGTTGTAAGTAATGTAATCTAAGCACATCGATGACCCAAGTAGCTGGCTAATCAAAGCTACGTTCAATTGTGAGGTCATACATGCATCCATGCTCAGGAAACAGGGTGGCAGTCGGGCGTGCGGCCGTGTGTTATACTCGGGCTGCCCACGCATTAACTGCAGGAATTAAAGGTCAGCACTGTAGATCGTTATATTCACGATTCATGGCAGAAAAGAAAAGAAAAGAACGATAAACGAACGCCATAATAATACAATGGGGCTGTGTGGAATCTCAGAATCTACTCTTATAGTATTTTATCAGAATTAGTACACCGCATTTCTGGCTTCGGATTGGTCCATACTGCCCCACTGTGTACTAAAAGAAAAGAAAAGTGAACGATAAACTAACCTCCAAATTCCAAAGGTTTCGGTTTAAGTAGTTTGGAGAGAGTAAATCTGGTCCCCACCCACAAGTGTGTGAGTCATGGTGGGGTATCAATAACGAGAATACGGGGTGTGTGAAATAAAACAGCAGGGAGCAGGGCAAGAATAACAGGAATGACAGCAAAGGAGGCTCCAGGAGAGGGACCACTTCCTCGCAAGAATTGGTCTGGAAGAATCTATAGACTCACTCCAACCAGTACCACAGGATTGTGGTACTACTATTTAGTAGTAGTAGTAGTAGTAGTAGTAGTAGTAGTAGTAGTAGTAGTAGTAGTAGTAGTAGTAGTAGTAGTAATAGTAGTAGTAGTAGTAGTAGTAGTAGTAGTAGTAGTAGTAGTAGTAGTAGTAGGAGTTCATGCAGAAGTAGTAGTAGTAGTAGTAGTAGTAGTAGTAGTAGTAGTAATAGTAGTAGTACATGTAGTAGTAGTAATGTATATATATATATATAATATATATATATATATATATATATATATATATATATATATATATATATATATATATATATATATATTATACAAATATGACATCCCTGTGGTTGTACACCAGGAATAACTTCCCTGAACGCCAGAGATTTTGGATGAATACTCGTCGTCTACCTTGTTGAACTAGTTTCACCGGTAGGTCAACCAGAATCAAGAATCTTCAGGTGAGATATAATAGATTACAATAGCGCTGTGAATGAGAGGGAAGTGCCCCCTTTTCCCATCTGCTACGCAGAGTAGTGGCGTATGCACATGTTCATTGTTGATCTAGTAGGCCAGCCAGAGCTACTCCCGCAGTTCCCCTTATCGTGTTAGTTTGTTGATAGAAATTACTTACAGCAAGTGCAGGAAGAGGACCTGAAATAAAACAACCCCCTAGATAAGCAGCCATTGCTACCTTTACAAGTTTCTCCGCTTAGGAGATCTGGCCAGGCTGATTATATTGGGAACCAACCGCAGGCGAGATATCTAGAGGGAAGTTATATCAGGCTTGTCTGGCAATGTTGGGGTCGTCTTACGCTGGGCTGATAAGGTACCATCACAGTATCAAATTTAGGTGAACTTCACAAGGACGTATTTCCGTATCGCCAATATTTTCCCGTGTGTGTGTGTATGTGTGAGTGTGTGTGTGTGTATATTATATATATATATATATATATATATATATATATATATATATATATATATATATATATATATATATATATATATATATATATATATATATATACAATGTATATAAATATTTTATATATATATATATATATATATATATATATATATATATATATATATATATATATATATATATATATATATATCGATATATATATATATATATGTATATATATATATATATATATATATATATATATATATATATATATATATATATATATATATATATATATATATATATATATATATATATGTATATACATTGTATATATATATAAATATATATATATATATATATATATATATATATATATATATATATATATATATATATATATATATGTATATATATATATATATATATATATATATGTATATATATATATATATGTATATATATATATATATGTATATATATATATATATGTATGTATATATATATATATATATATATATATATATATATATATATATATATATATATATGTGTGTGTGTGTGTGTGTGTGTATTCAAATTACACACATACGCAACATTGTGTCTTCTAAGTTTTTTTTCATTTAATGATATTGGTTACATAGACGAAAACCCGTCGGGACCTCCTAAAATGATCAATTTACATGCAATGGACATCTAGTATATATGAATATGTTTTACCAAATAGTTTTATTTCACTTTAAAGTCTAACTCTGCCCATATGGATGGTTGATAGCTGTTCTCGAAGATTATGTTTCGAGGTAATAATCGTTTGGTTTAATAAAGCGTCATTTGTTATCCCTTTTTCATATTTTAGAACAATTATCTTTACTTGAACATCTGAAGCTCCTGAAGCTTCTATTAGTTATACATGATTCTTATCTTTTTTCACATTTTCGAAGAATTAGCTTATCTCGAATATTTCATGAGGCTCCTAATATCTATATATGATTCAGTAGAAAACTCATTAAGACCGCCCATTGCCTCTCACTAGTACTCGGCTTCGAATTCGGCTTAGGGCATGTGAAAAAGTTACCAGTGACTTACATTAGGCGTGGAGTTTTCCTTAAATAATCAACGATTTAAAACTGACTTGCGACGATATAGAAACGAGATTCCTAATTTTGAGATCAAACGGAGAAGAGACAACTGCGTGAGCCGTTGAAGTGATATACACATGTACAATGTAGTTGGCCCTTAGATCTGCCCCCACGCACACTCTACTGGTAGATAAGTGGCTACTCGAGTTAAAAGGTAACGAGTCTATTCCCCTGATGCAGCCTATTCGCACAATCATTTTAGCATAGATACTGAAAAAAACTCTCAATCCTTGTCTTGCTTCACTGGCTCTGTATCGATTCTGGGTAGTATTCACAGCGTTGTAGGAGAATCAATTGCCGCAGTAGCCCGGGGGTCATGTCTGAGATTTATTTGTGTAGTATGGGTGGTGGGACGTATTGATTATACATCGTTTTCACTAAATACATAGCTCTGGTTTCTCTCCTTTCGCTGAGTGCCTTTAACGAATTTGACATAATTATTAAAAAAAAAACTCGCAGAGAGTAGTGGATTAAGTGAGGTGTTTCATCTCTCTCTCTCTCTCTCTCTCTCTCTCTCTCTCTCTCTCTCTCTCTCTCTCTCTCTCTCTCTCTCTCTCCTTTAACGATCTCTAAATACGCGATGAATTAGATAAAATGCGCTATACATATTTCTTTAAATTCCATCCATGATTTTTATATTTTACGCATGTCCTATAGTCTTGCATATTCATAAATCAAAATGGTATTGGCATTTCTTATTTTCGATATTTCTAAATTACAAGCCTAAACTTCAAAAGCAAAATGCCTACACACACACACGTATATATGTACACACACATGTAAATATATATATATATTTATCATCAGCTTCACTCTGATACTGGCAGCTGATTGGTCAATGGCTGTTGGGTACTGGACTGTATTTCATTGCTTCTCATTACTTGTCAATTTCAGGATGGGGATAAGTGTTTTATCCTCACTCTTGAAATCGAGGCTCAATGATTTATCATCCTTCGCCATGGTTACCATGGTTGACCTCAAGTTTACAGGTCACAGCCTCGTTGTTTTTCATATTACAAGACACACAAAAAGAATAAAAAACAAAATTAAAAAGTTAAAATTTAAAAAAAAAATTAATTAATATAAAAAAAAAATTGAAAATATTCAAAAAAAAAATTTTTTTTTAAAATTCAAAAAAGTAAAATAAATAAAAATTAAAAAATACATATAAAATAGATAATTTTTTTTTTTTTTTAATTTGAATTTTTTTTTTTTAAATTAAAGAGTTAAAAAAAAAAAAAAGACTGATGATAAAATCGTTATCCCCCTTGTAAAAAAGGGATACGGCCTGGTATCTGCGTTCAGCCAGCCGTATCGCACTCGGCCTCCGGCATCGTGCGATACGGCTGGCTTCTCGCAGATACCAGGCCGTATCCCTTTTTTACAAGGGGGATAACTTATATTATATATATATATATATATATATATATATATATATATATATATATATATATATATATATATATATATATATATATATATATATATATATATATATATTTAGATGTGTGTGTATATATATATATATATATATATATATATATATATATATATATATAATATATATATATATATATATATATATATATAATATATATATATATATATATACATATATATATATATATATATATATATATATATATATATATATATATATATATATATATATATATATATATATATATATTTGTGTGTGTGTGTGTGTGTGTGTGTATACATATTCTGTGTATGTGTGTGACATCCCATGAAGTCACTCGGCCTTGTTTCGTTACATCTCGGGTCTACCACATACACCGCAGCTTCCTTGGAGTCTCTGCATTGTATCACGTAGCAATGCAGCAGTACGTCATTGCCACAGCTGATTGTAGAAATGAATATACGTTATGCACAAACGCTGTTGTCTTGGTGAACAAAAGATTGACATTTCCATCCTTCTCTGTGCATTCTACACCATTTCCGCATGACAAATATCACGATCGTGGCGAAAGTGTGATGATTTGCTTACCTAGCAAAAACTGTGTAAGAGCTAATGGGTGCGCTTCGAGGCTTGGATAGGTCACCGATATAAAGGCATAGTACGGTAATCGACAAGGTGACAGTGACATCTAAAACCTAGTTCATTTTAGAAATACCCCACGGTTAGAAATCCATTAAACTTTGCATAAGCTATCATCGTAAGGTCCCCTTTGAAATTCCAAAATAAAAAGGGGGTCACCAGTCATCCCGTCCATACACATGTATGTGGCGTTAAAGTG
>OZ012696.1:32114143-32205684 GCA_963942565.1 Maea johnstoni
ACTGGGGGTAAGTACAAAATCACACTCTAACTGGGGTAAAGTACAAATCCACACTAACCAGGGGCAAGTACAAATTTATCCATACTGTAACAGGGGCTAGTACGATTCTACAACATAACATGGGGCAAGTACAAAACCACACTAACTAGGGGCAAGTATAAATCCACACTAACTGGGGGTAAGTGCATATCAGCACTGTTACAGGGGGCAAGTACAAATCCACACTGTAACATGGGGCAAGTACAAAGCCACACTAACTGCGGGCCAGTAAAAATCCTTACATGCAGGGGACAAAGCTGGTACAAATTTGTATTGTAATGTTACAAGGGTGAACGCATAAGTTTAGAGATTTGTTAAATCAACAGTCTCAATACAGGACACACACAAGTTATTAACAATATTTAGTCATTTATACGATACTCAAATCATGAATGAATTAAAAGTCTGCCTTTTAAGGAGAGTTATTTGTGAGTAAAAATGTATATTTTTTAAATGACCATGGCTCAGATTTTGTCCAATCAACACACACAGACACACACACAAACAATCAACCAAACATACAAACACAAACAAACATACCAACACAGACATACACACACACACAAACACTTACACACAACACAAAACACACAGAAACACAGAGCTTTAGTGGCATTTGTCCAACCCTCAAAGAATTGCCGGCACCACAACAAGTTGGCATTTCTAAGTTTGCGGTGATGGAATGTATTGGAATGTTTCAAGGCAAGTACACTATAAACACGCATTATGTTGAAAACATTTGTAAATAGACCTTTTTCAAGTGTGAACCAACTTTCTATTCACATCAAAGCCTTCTTAGGAAAACAGCCATTTCTGAAGTCAAACGAATAAGCAGTGTCCATTTATGTTAGAAACAATTAGGAAGGAAATGCTTTTTCAAAGGGGACTGAATGTAGTTATGTATATATAGAAATCATGCTGTTCATTCAGACATTGTATTAGGAGCTTTATATTTTCTAAGGTGAATGATGTTCTGTATATTTTGGAGAGTTTTGAAAAAGTTTCATACCTTGATAAAGAGCAATGTAACTCTAGCAGAAGTCATGTTTGAATATTTACAGAAGAGCAGAGCGGTGCAAACACTGTCCTCATACTTCTCTTTTCAAGTCACTTGTTTTTGTGACTCACCACACGATCTTCCATCCAGCCATGAATTGTAGGCGTTCGGAAAAGCATCCAGCGTTTGTTCTTGCGTGAAGACGTTTGAACTATACACAATGATCTAGCAAGAGTAGAGTTCAGCATTAGTAAATACATGGAGTAGGGCTTCCATTGTTTTCTGTTTGTGTCATAACTCTTAATACACATGTTGGGAGGTGGTGGCTGAGACAAGGCGTAGGTAAATAGATATAAGCAACGGTAAATAACATATCCATTCATCCATTATGAGTTACCTAACGGTAAACGGGAAGAAGTATTTCCTTGTAATCTTGTCATGCATGTTTGAGTACACTTAACTCTTTACCCACCAGCCAGGGTGCAGAATGTTGAGGTATGGTGTATCCCACACATGGTCTTATCCAGCAGGGCGTCTGGGTGCCTTTTTGGACACCCAAACCCTTAAAAAGAACCCCTCAGGACCAACGGCTGTTTCAGAGACCCGTCCACCCGTCATTTTGGCGGGCAGAGTGGTTGAATTACGATGTAATGGTTGACGGGTACTCCTCCTAAAACCCCATAAAAGGCGGGCTAACCCTAGCCAAAACGTAACTCTCAAAGACGGGGAGGAAATGAGAGGTTATCACCAAATGGCGGCTGCTCCCAAACCACTCACGCTGCTAGCTGCCGTAAAAGCATGAGCAGGCCTGTTGTTTACATGTGGAGTGGTTCGATCCCCAAGAGAGCACATTAAAGATAAGATCGCCACACTGCTTTGCCGGCAATTTCCGTTTAAAACCCTCTTGGGAGAGATAAGGGATCACACTCCTGTCTCTTAGCATAGGCATACTTTGAGCGATAATTGAGTATATTGACATAGTCAGATAGTGCTCCGGCGGCGGCGGCCAGTCTGTAGCCACAGTAAGCTGAGTATCAGTTGCCATAAATAAGCCCAAACAACGGAGTCAACATATTAGTCACTTAATTTGCCTTTTGAGTATGTAATGTATACACCCTAGTGTGTTTGTCAGGCATGGGCAAATAGTGGCATTAGCGAATGCGATTCATGGTGTTCACATTTTCAAAACAAGAGACTCAATCTGACAATGTTCTTCAAGCCTAACCCAGTCATCTGGAACAGGACAAAAGGTAAGCTTATTTAATATATCACTAACCTGGGATGCCACCTGGGGGGTCTATAGATTTTCTCTACCTAACATGGGTTTAAGTTACAATTAATGCATGTTTATTATCCCTGTCCTACAATAGAGGTGGCGGGAATTGGGGGGATGAACTTAACAAGTGATGGGATCTCATTCTTATGAACGAGATTACTGTCACACACACCGGAGTTCTGCCCAATTTTTTTTTCATGTTAAAAAACTTAGTTATTTTTGACCCAGACATTTACCCCTGTTAACATGATTACTATTACTGCTTTCTGAACATAAGTCAAAATCAATTGAACTACCTTTTTTATTGATGATAGCTAGGCCTACATGTATCTTTTACAATTGTCTGGGATTTCCCCTACTGCTAATATTGGACTCACAGCTAGTTAGGTGTTTTCCTGCATTGCAAATGAAGTGGGGGCGTAATTCCTTAGATTCTGTTTTTCCTATATCCTGCAATTATTTGACAATTCAGCCTATACAAAATATATACATGTATTGCCTGAAAGCTCTTTTAATGAGGAAGACATTGAAAACTACCCTCTCAACAGGATGTCAGATTTTGACAATTTTTCTAGTTTTGGCCTATACAATGTATGGCTAATTTCTTTGACTATAGTCTAATAATATCTATATATCCTATCTAAGTTACTATGCTTTTATTATGCCTATGACTCACCATATCACAAAGCTTTACTGTTTATGGCACTTTACTTCACCAAACCAGTCCTATTCTTAAGGGCCCTCTGAGGACACAGACGCTGTTGAGTGTACCTCAGTATGATTTATTTCCATTGCACTTACCGTGTATACTGCTGATCCAACTGTAACTCACCTTTTAGGGAGTATAGAATCCTAATAACTTTTGGGACTGACAACTTTTTATATCATTTGAATGTGATTTACACACCTGACTCACTATCCTACTAGAGGGACTTATTGAACAACAAAAAAAGTTTAAAACACACATGTAACATAGAACACAAAACTATTTTATTGTGCACCCATATCATCTCACTCATTCAACAAAAACTAGACGTACACAAGATCTACAAGCTGCATGCACAAAATACCTGCACCAACTGACATGCACTCAAATAATCTGTCACATGTCTTCCGAACTGATTCAACCTCAGAGTGCTCATTATTTTGTATAACTTTTACAATAATGCAAAAATTATAAACGTTGATTCAGGAATATTTTTTTTCTAGGATAATTTTATAGCAAATCCTTTTTTTTCTCTCAAAATCAGTGTCACCTCTGAGCATCCATTTTACTTAGAGTAAGACTCTCGAGGCTTTGGTGTTTTCAAAAGTACAAGAAACAGCATTATACTTAAAATTTTGTGCCCAAGGTACTTGATCAATACCCTCCTGTCCATTAAATATTACTCATGACATCTGTTTAGTATTTTTCCCTATACAAGTGTGGCCTAATCTCCAATATCATTAATCTCTCAGAAATTAGCTTTTGTTCCCCAAACATAAGATTTTTCCTTGTGCTTAATATCACTCCATTAATACATGGATTTTTATATCAAGGGTGAGTATTGAGAACGAATTACCCGGCCACCATAGAGGTAGAAATAAAGGAAGCAGACAAAAAGTGAACTAAGTACAGAGAACTAAGGCTACATAGGATGCAGGCAGGGTTACAAAGTCGCAGCAATATCAATTTATGTATGAAAATTAGGTGTGCGTAAGTGCTGTTAAGAGTCCAGTGCTGCAGGCTGGCATGGATTCAGTTGAAATCACCAGAAGCCAGGTAGGGAAGGGAAGGTCATCTACAGATCGGCAAGAAACTGCATGCTAGTAGAACTACAGGAGTCAGGACACAAGCATATACCTAGAAAAAGAGAAGAAAATCATTTAAACAACAGGTAATAGTAGTAGCACTGTATAAATACAGGTTTTTATAGGTAATTGTGGAGGTTTTCTTTTCTTCTGGCAAGTGACAATATGCTTTGGGAAAGTGAATTTCAAGACCTTGAAATTAATGTCGGTGCCTGCTTTCTGGTCATCCTGGTATGTAGTATAGCAATTGAAAAATTATTCAAATTTGACATACCTGGGAAAATATCTATGAAATGTATAATTCACACTGAAAAAACATACATTTCAATATGTAAAATAATGAAAATAAGTGCCAGGAAAAGCCAGAGAATGCATTTCAGAGCACCTAGACCCTCTGGCTTCTGGGGCCCTTGAGCGGGCCCCAGACCCCCGGCCGTAAGAGGCGGTCGCTCGAAGAGCGACCGCATCGAACGCGCTGCGTTCGCTCACCAGGACACCCTGTCTCCTCCAAAGTCCATTTTGGACACCCTACTATCCAAATCCTGGCTAAGTCCCTGGGCATAGATAGCATTTCTATGGATACATCAATGCATCGTATCGAAATAATCGAAATCGAAAACAATTTATCAATATATCGAATCGAGAAAAAATTCTAAACAATGACAGCCCTATTATTTTTGGACCTGGTTATGATACATGTACTTAGGTGTTTATAAAAACTGAAGTCAATTTTTATGTTATTTTTATTCACCTCCATTCTGACCATGGATGCAAAACGGGTATGAGAAAGATCAAGAAATGGACACTAACAATCAAGGGTAGTCAAAGTTTAGCCTGTGTGGTCGCCTAACTCAAAGCAAGAATACTGTCTCATGGTGGTCCCTGGGTGGGCTAGTGTAGAGCTAAATTATGGTAGACTCTATTTTGAGTTACTCTTTTATTTAGGGTAGGTATTGAAGAAGTGAAAGAAAAGTTAGTCCCAGGGCAAGGCTAGATCTAGATGTTCTGGTGTGGATTTCAGTGTCCAAATAATACCAAGAGACCCTGCAGGCTGGGGTACTAGTCTACTATTTTTCTAGTGGAATGTGACCCTTACTTTCCATAGTACAAAAAAAATATCACCTTTAGTACAGAAAGAATAGGACTCGAAATTAGGGGGTGTCGGGAGCCGAATCCTCCTTGGCCTCCCTCAAATTTCTGCAGGGAGCCCAAAGATGTACATTCTGGTTTCTATATACACAACACCTTAAGGTAGCTTTTGAAGATCATATGCAATTGGGCTCCCTGGAAAAATACTTAATTTCGAGCCCTCACTTGTAGACTGATTTGTATTCAGTTGAGATTATGTTAAATTGTAGAGGTTTAAGAGAACAGGTCAGTTAATACATGTAGTGCCTCAATCGTCTGTGTAAAATTAGTTTGCATTTAGCTCACCAGGTGAATGGAGGACTCAGTTGGAGTATGACACAGTTAAAGATAAGAGGGCCATATGGTGCCATCTATCTGTCATATCTGGTACTATGTACACCACAATCTGACTGATGTTTACTTTGAATTTTTTTGCCAGTGTCCCCACATAATGACTACTTGTTGGCCCCAAGAAGAGGGTTCAAAGTACTTGAATCTCTTTCAGTCCCTGGGAAGGGCTATTATCAAGGTGTGTCCTGTTGCATAAATTCACCAGTCAGTATCAATTGACAGTACACCTCTGCTCAGGTTAGTCAACTCGGAAGCCTTCTGAGTTGACTAACCTCAAGGGAATGTTAACTTTTCAAGGACAATGAACCTGAGATAGGGGTTTCAAATAAACATGCACGCAACTGATGCAAGTGTATATGTTTTAAAAAAAGACATGTTTTGGCACACAGTGTCAAAATGTCCTGACTGTTTTGGTGATGTCTTTTTAAGCAGATCATTTTTATTTTAAATATTTGAAGGAGAAATGAGGATCAGTACTGCCAATTAATTGTGTGAATTTATGCTTAATAATACATAATTTGGAGATGTTATACACCTTGACTCCTACGGAGATTTCTAGAAGAGGGTGCAAAGTACTTGAATCTCTTCCAGTACCTCTGAAGGGCTGTTATTAACATGTGTCCTTCTGTGTCATAAATTCACCAGTCTGTAATTGACGGGCGCAAAGTAGACCTCTGCTCAGGTTAGTCAACTCAGAAGGGAATGGTAGCTTTTCAAGGACAAGGAGCCTAGTCTAGGGGTTCAGAGGTATGCTACCTATAAACCTGGTGTGTGAATTGTGCACCTGAGCATACAGCCTACAAAAGATTTGTAACTATTCATTCATAGAGTACTTACAGAAAAAATATTTAATTCACAAATAAATATGCACCCATGCCATGTGTATTTTAAAAAGTTACTCATGTTTTGGCACAGTTTGCCAAAATGCCCTGACTCTTTATAGCGATTTCTTTTTAACCCAATCATTTTTTGAAAATATTTGAAGGAGAAATGCTTAATTGGTGTGTGATTCGGAGACATTATTATACATCTGGACTCGGACAGAGATATCTGGGCATGCATGGGTCAATAACCTAGCATTCAAATTGATGTGAAACCATCTGCCTCAATCATTTCCCTGTAATTGATATATTTAGAAGTATCAACACTCCTGGTCAAAGTGTGGTAATACACACCTCAGTGGTGTGTATTCTGATGATCTGTGTGTCATATGATACTCTGACTGACTCTGGCATCCTGCTCGTGTGCCTAAACCAAGGCATGCTCATGGGCACAACAGACTGGGGTACTATGAGGCGTAGAATGAATCAGTTAACCCTTCCTTCTCTCTGTGTTAGTCCTGTTATTACCAATCTGTGCAAAATGACCCAATGCGGTGGTCACCACACAGAGAATTGCCTGTTCATTAACTGACCTCGGTGTAAGTAAGTACTGTTATTACCAATCTGTGCAAAATGACCCAATACAGTGGTCACCCCACAGAGAATTGCCTGTTCATTAACTAACCTCTGTGTTAGTACTGTTATTACCAATCTGTGCAAAATGACCCAATGCGGTGGTCACCACACAGAGAATTGCCTGTTCATTAACTGACCTCAGTGTGCGCCCAGGCTGTTTACACTGTACTTGAGATCATTTCTTGTTACTTACTGTTATTACCAACCTGTGTGAAATGACCCAATACTGTGGTCACCGCACAGAAAATTGCCCTGTTCATTAACTGACCACTATGTGTGCAGAGGCTGTTATACTGTACTTGAGATCATCTCGTGTTAGTCCTGTTATTACCAACCTGTGCGAAATGACCCAATACGGTGGTCACCACACAGAGAATTGCTGAGCTTGGTGTGTGCGGAGGCTGTTTACGCTGCACTTGAGATCATTATGGGGAGCTCTCGGGTGAGCCCCCAGATTACCATGCTGCTGTTACTGAACAACATCTTGACATGCTTCATGATGCTGCTTGTGTGTGTGTTTGTTTGCCATCCTTGAGTCTTCACATTCTTAGGAGTGCATGGCTTGTGGGGAGTGAGATGAGGAAGCCACTGACCCTAGACTTGCTACAAGTCTGTGATTTCTGGCTCTCTCACTGATCTGACTTGAGTTGAATTCACTCCAGTATTAGTTCTGAATAAATCCTCAAGGGGGACACACTTGAGCTCTAGTCTGAATCACATCATCATAATCATGTGTTCTCAACCGCAACTCATGAAAACAGTGCTTCCATCTATAGTTTGAGAGAGACATCAAACCTACTTAGTATACTGGTGGGGGCATTATATACCTAACACAGCCTGAGAACCAGGCTACACTGACCCCAGCTACTGGTAATATTCTGGGCACATTACAAGGTTTTAGGGTCACCTGCTAGCTACTGCCTTAGATGAATAAAACAATGGATAGGTAGCGAGACTAGCGACTATATGCACTATACTACAGACCTGGCTATCCCAGTGTGACGTCACTAGGAGACAAAGACCAATGAGGGCTCTCGTGTCGTTTACATTACAGAGAAAGCTGCAACTTTTGGGCTATTCACTGCAGCCAGGGTGAAGGGAAACCTGATTGCATATCCAGTACACGTCCTAGATCAACATTCTTCAAGCTACTGCTGTTCTGGATATATCATACTGATAGAGTTTCAGGTTCTTAGTTGGGATTTTGAACTAGGATGCCCAAGGTGGGGCATGATGAATGGTTTAGGTGTTTAATATTTTAGAGGAGACCGCTTTATCATCACATAACAGCCATATGCATCTATTCAGACTTATTAATAAAATGCATAAAATAAATATTGTGTTATGACATGAGCATTAATAGAATATATAATACCTCATGTTCCTGCATTAACACTGAAATGAAAATTTCTAATTATTCGCCTGGTTGGCCTGGAATTGATATTTTAAAGAATTACAGACCAAGTGTTTGTTGTCCTAAAGGATACTTTTCAAGGGTTTGAGTGTCCAATTGATGCCCAGACACCCATATTTAGCCCCCCCCCCATCCCTTAACCAACTACTTCAATGCTTGTAGTAATGAGGAGTAAGTTTATACTGTAACCCACCTCAGTTGTGAACAGATCTGAGATGTTCTCTGAATCTATATATATAATATAGCTTCCTCTAGAGACTGAGTGTTAAATTTGCTGTGATTCCAAGCCCTAGCTCAGGGCCATTGCCCAGGGTGCCAGACTGTACTACAGATCTGCTGTGGGAACAGTTCTGAGATGTTCTCTGAATCTATATATATAATATAGCTTCCTCTAGAGACTGAGTGTTAAATTTGCTGTGATTCCAAGCCCTAGCTCAGGCCCATTGCCCAGGGTGCCAGACTGTACTACAGATACGCTGTGGGAACAGTTCTGAGATGTTCTAGAGCTATATTTTTTGCTGAGATTCAGCGCTGGTTAAGACCCAGTGCCCAGGCCCCAGGGTGCCAGACTGTACTACAGATTCACTGTGGGAACAGTTCTGAGATGTTCTAGAGCTATATATTTTTGCTGAGATTCAGCACTGGTTAAGACCCAGTGCCCAGGCCCCAGGGTGCCAGACTGTACTACAGATTCACTGTGGGAACAGTTCTGAGATGTTCTAGAGCTATATATTTTTGCTGAGATTCAGCACTGGTTAAGACCCAGTGCCCAGGCCCCAGGGTGCCAGACTGTACTACAGATTCACTGTGGGAACAGTTCTGAGATGTTCTAGAGCTATATATTTTTGCTGAGATTCAGCACTGGTTAAGACCCAGTGCCCAGGCCCCAGGGTGCCAGACTGTACCACAGATTCACTGTGGGAACAGCTCAGATGTACGTACTCCATAGATCTTGCCAGCAGGTAGCCTTGCAGTGCACAGTGGCCACCATTTTTTGTGTGACCTTGATATGGTGCCGCAGGGGGTCATACGCTGGCAAGCGCCTGGCCCACGTGCAGGAGGAGCTGCCTGCTGCGATTCACTTAGAGTCTACTTCCTAAAGAGGTCAACCCTTTCTCTACCAGAATTACAGGAAATCCTCTACAGCATGGTCTTAGCCAGCAGGGCGTCTGGGTGTCTTTTTGGACACCCAAACCCTTAAAAAGCACCCCTCAGGACACCCAATTTTTTTGTGAGGACTTTCTTAAAATGTCAATATCAAGCATTTAATCGACTTTTTTAATCTCCATGTAATTCCCATGACATTGTATAAGGATATCATGCCTTATTTTGAAAATTTTATGGTTGAAATTTGAGTATATTGTGGTCCCCCTTAAAAATTTGGACGCCCAAAAATTTAGCAATTGCCAATTTTAGGCACCCAGTTTCTAAATCCTGGCTAAGTCCCTGCTCTACAGGGTCATATCACAGTGTCCATTTTGGGTCTGGACAGTATATTTTGAAAAGAAAACCTTCTTTATCAAAAATATGATAGTTTCAAAAATGGTTTTCAACAATATTGAGCTATAGACATGAGGTCATCTAACACATCAAGTATGGTTTAATTCTCCAACTGCGGAGAATATTAAGTAGTACTATATGTTAAAACAATGGTCAAAGTTGACAAGTAATTGAATGATTTAAAAGTTCTTTGAATATTAAAAAAAAAGATAAATTTGATCTGACAACTTAAAGATTATCTTAGAATTGTGGATGATGTTTCAAAAAGATTTGATTGAGAATTTTTTCTTTGAATGTTCAGTAGAAACAACCTTCTTTGAAATATTTCTTCGATTTCATCATGGTAGGTGAAATATTTGCGTTTGAGCCAGATCACTGTGAATGTGTCAAACATCCTCTTGGATGCACTTCCTCTCTGAAGCATGCCGAACAGATTAACCAATTCATGCCAGTGCACGGGTCATAAAAAGCTGTGATGATATCTTCCTGACATGAGCCTCTTGAGGGAAATCTTTGAAGGGGAATCTTGATCAAAGCTATATATATCTATCTCCAATTCTCCTTTATTTGAATCTTAAAATTCTTAATCTACCTTGACTATTTTTTTTAAATGTACCTTTGATCTATATGGCATTTTCCAAGTTAAGGACTCCAAACTTGGAAGGTTTAACTCATGCATGCCCAGAATGACCACAGAATCACACCCCAAAATTGATGTTTTTTTCACTAATGAGGAGGGATATACATGTATTTGGTTTAAACATTATTTTCAAAAACACCCATTGTACATATTTAGGATATTTTGTTTTCTTTCAAGTTTCAACCACCCATTGTAAAAACACTCACATGGCACAGGCACAGTAAATAAGAGAGAGAGAGAGAGAGAGAGAGAGAGAGAGAGAGAGAGAGAGAGAGTGGGCTGTATTATGAGCTGATGGAAATAGGAATATTGTGTTGTTGCCAAGAGGGTGTGTTACAGGCTGATACATGTGTTTCTGGGAGCGTTGTGGTTTGTTTTGATCAAGCGTGCTCATCTAGCGTGGATGTTAGGTTGTAGGCAGGAAATGAGGCACTCATTCTTGTCAATCATTCCCCAACTACAAGAGAAACCGTCCAGGGCTTGAAATATTTAGCCCATTGCCTGCAAGTCTGAACTGGTGGGGGGGGGGGGGGGGGGGGGGGTTGAATATATATATATATATATATATATATATATATATATATATATATACATGTATAATGTGTGTGTGTGTGGTCAGTCCACTAAAGGTTTGAATTCCAGCAGGGTAGGTGACAATGTTGCCAGTGACTTTGGTTGATGGCCCTTAAACCCTCTTTTCTCAGGCTAAAACCAGAAAGTTAATCTCAATGAAAAGGATTTTTAGAAAATACCTAGTTACTCATTTTTGAATCTTTGAAGAAGTTGCTTACAAGTATACATGTATACATGTGAAGATTTTTCTAGGTGGGCTCTCATTTCATAAATTGGATTATTTATAAATTATTTACAAGAGCTTATGGCAATTACAGTTAAGACCCTTGTTTTTCAATTGTGAAAGGAGATTGTTACGCCTTAGACCATAGCCATAATAACTACCTAGGTTATGTACTCATCTGCTTGGTCACAAAGCCCTGCCATTGTGACAATGCCACTTGTGATAATAGCCATAATCTTAGCCTTAAGGCTTGACCTCTATGAACCATTGTGCAATTCCATTTGTACCTTGGCCTGTTTCATGAAAGTCGGATAATCAGCTAGCAAGGCTATTTTAAAACTTTTATCCTAGGTATTATTTATTCTGTGTATTTTGTTTCATAAATTAAATGCCAGCTAGCTAAATTTAACTATTGCTCATGAGGTCCCTTAAATGCACTAGTTCAGCAATGATAATTCATGTGTAATGTGATGTGCACTGTTTATTTTTCTTAGAAACTAGGGCCAGATACTGATACTCTACGCTGTCAAAGTGTGTACATGCCATTGTTGGGTCCGCAGTGAGCAGCACAAGATAAAGATTGTCCTTATTTACTGTAAAATATGCTCTGTGTCTTGAAAATTTTGATGCTTCCTCACTTCCTATTTCATTTATTGATCATTTTGTCAGAAAAAATTGGTCAACTCAAGCAACAGACACAATGTCAATGCCATCTTGTCTGTGTGTGTGTGTGTGTGTGTGTGTTTACAAACATAAGCCTTCATTTGCATGACCTACACACAAGCTTGAGTCTCCAGGGTCGAAATATGGTTTTTGATATTTGCCAGTGCTCTATCGTAGATATATAAAACGTATGGAATAAGCTACATGGTGGGGATATTCACATACATGTGTCTTAGCCTCAGTGTGTGTGTGTGTCATGATCAATCTGAAATGGATTTATGCTTCAGTCCAAATTATCTTCCGGTGCTCTGAACATGAATGGGCTAGGGAAACACGATAGGACTTTGAGGATGAGAGTGTGAGGCATATTGATTGTTAGAACAACAGTATCTTCTATTTCAGTCATTGTTCAAATATTTATGGTGAATCGGATATGAGGTTGCCCTAGGCTGCAACAGATTATTAAGGCCATGTTGACTCAATAGTCTCCTAACCAGTCAGTGGAATCTCCATTGTATAGACCAATTTCTCACTAAATGTGATGGTATATTGTAATTAAGTGTCGGTAGTATTATAAAGCTGACCATATATTTATGTAGATTGTTATATTCATAACCCTTTTGATCCCCGAGTTCCTGAAACGGTCGGGTCATGTAAGGGATATATTTCTCATTGAAGCATTATTTGGAAATTGGAAATACTTCATTGATAAAATGTTCATTTAGGCAGGTATTCAATGTAGAGAGTTGCTCACATACTCTTGTAGGATGAAAAGAATTTACTGAAAAAGTTATGAAATTGAGCCCCTTATAAACCTGGACACCCTTCGTTGGTGTGTAATTTTGAAAAAATATCAATTTCAAGCAAATTATTAAATATTTTCATCTTGGTATCTAATTTCCTAAGGATATTATGCCTTTTATAAATAATTAGATATATTTCAATCCTCCAGTCCTTGAAAAGAGAGGCACTCGAAAAATTTAAATGAATTTTGTCAATTATGGCCATCCAGTTTCTAAATCCTTACTAAGACCGCAGGACTCTCATTTGAAGTTTCCTAAAAGAAACATTTTTAAGCGATGTTCAGGCAAAAAGAGCTAAAAAATCTGAAATATTTCAGAATAGTGGCTTACATAGTGGCAGGTCTCATTTCCATGCCATAGAAGCTGCTTATCAAGAAGTATTTCCTGAAATCTGTGCGGTAACCTCGGGTGCCGTGGTTATGTAAATACGCGCCTCCTAACAGACCCTGAGGGGGTCTGCGATATGCATGGATCGATGCCACGAGTAGCATGTCAGCATCTATCTTGTGTACGTAAAAAAATGGCATTGCTGTATAAGATAATATTAATGTGTCCTTCAGTGGTGTGTGCAAATACCGGAGTCTGTCAGCAGGGTCGTAGAAAAGGGGCGTTAACAGATTCAGGGCTCAACGTTAACCCTTTTGAAGCCACTTGCCAAGTAACTTCATTTCTACCTGCCTGACACAATTTTGACCAGTGCCCTGCAAAAGGTGTGAAAGAATGACCATGAAAGTGACTTTTCTCTATATGTACTTTACTTGTACCAATTAAGTGTGTGTAGCTTTATCTGTACTGTTGAAAAAATATTGGATTTACCTTATGTTTTAGTATTTCTGAAGTTACATGATGAAATCCTAAATGTCATGTGGGGCAGGCACACTGATTTTAACCTGCCCTTTGGCCATTCTGAAAATTTCTATCTGCCCGGGGCAGTACCTTCCGGCGCTAGGGGCATTTCACGAATTGCTCCGGTTCTACACGGGACAAAACACAGACTTCGGAGCTAAATAGCTTTTAAATGGAACTCATTTCAATAAATATTTTTGCAACAAGCAAATATTGACCATTTTCTCTATTGAAATATATATTTATAACAAATATTAAACTAATTACTTTTGCCAGAAACTAGGAAAAACCTCTGGTTCTACACGGGACATCAAAGTGAAGTGACTTTTTGATAGCTTCATTACATCTTAAATTCCTCTTCTTGTAGAAATCACATGTTAATGAAATTACATTTGTATGAGAGCAGTGAAACTCTACTTCATGAATCTGTTTCTTTCTTGTTACATTCTCATTTAAATTCTAAGAAAACATAGTTATTAATGAAGAAGGTGGGTTCTACACGGGACGGTTCTACACGGGACACTTTTCACTTATACTTTTTCAGTACTTTTCTAGCCCCTAGAGCATAAATAAGAAGTTCTAGTTTAACAAGAACATAACCTTAATCCTAAGAGTTAATATGAATACACTCTTTCTTCTCTTAAAGACAAGTTAAGCAGATCAATTTCAATAAATCAAATTTGCTTTTCAATAGCTTCATTTCATCTTAAATTCCTCTTCTTACACAAATCATATTTTAATCAAATTACACTTGTATGGAACCAGTGAAACTCTACTTCATGAATTTGTTTCTTTCTTGTCATATTCTCATTTAAATTCCAAGAAAACTAAGTAATTAATAAAGAAGGTGGGTTCTACACGGGACGGTTCTACACAGATGTCACAGATGTCACAGATGTCCCGTGTAGAACCTGATTGTCCCGTGTAGAACTTTTTTTAAGGTTCACATTTTAAAGACTTCCATTTACAAGAAATGTAAGAGGAACATGTCAAAATATTTCTTTCTGTGTGTAGGGAGAAAATTCCAAAAGGATCTGTGATAGGTCTTTAAGATTTCAAGAAAAATAAACTTTTATACGTTAAAAAGGTTCTACACGGGACAATGACAATTTTGATATGCATCTGAATTACTCATTTGATTAATATTTCATTTGAAAAAAGTTGAAACAAAGTAATGAAGGCTATTGTGATGCATTCATGAAAGTTCACACACTTTTTTATATCATCTAATAGGTTTTTCAGGCACAGATGTCCCGTGTAGAACCAGATTGTCCCGTGTAGAACTTTTTTTAAGATTCACATTTTAAAGACTTCCATTTACAAGAAATATAAGAGGAACATGTTGAAATATCTCTTTCCATGTGTAGGGGGAGAATTCCAAAAGGATCTGTGATAGGTCTTCTAGATTTCAAGAAAAATAAACTTTTATATGTAAAAAAGTTCTACACGGGACATTGACAATTTTGACATGCATAAATCACTCATTTGATTAATATTTCATTTACAAGAAAATGGAGACAATGTAATGAAGGCTATTGTGATGCATTCATGGAAGTTACTGATGGATAAAATCAAAATTGAAGAAAAAAATCAATATAAGAAAATGTCCCGTGTAGAACCCACAAAAATGTTTTTCAAAGTTCAATTTGCTATATCTCGCTAACTAAATAAGTCAGGAAAAAAATTAAAGTTGTTCTAGAAGGTTTAAAATGTCTACTTTTATGTTCAAATTTCTAAATCATGATTTAAGGCTTTTGAAATTCAACAAGCCACTTCACTTTTTTTGCTGAAATGCCCCCGTTAGGGCAACCCTTAATGTTGAGCCCTGAGATTTATGACAGGAACAACCAATAACATCCCTACAATTTTCTCGAAATCTTATAATAGGGGAAAGCATGTTTGGGAAAAAGATTTGAAGGAGAAATGCTAATCAGAACATTAACCCTAATGCTGCTTGCAGCTAATTTGGCCAATTGATACAAAATGAAGCAAAAAAACTTTAAACCTTCTGAAATCCTAGCACATGGGTTCTCATCTGAGAGTACTCAGCGAGAGCTATCCAATGAATACCAACTTGACAAGGTTTATATAACAGGGCTTGAAATTAAGTTTTTTTCTAGGGAGCCCAATTGCATATTCAAAAGCCACCTGAAGGTGTTGTGTATAGAAACCAGTACATTTTGGGCTCCCTGCAGAAATTTGATGGAGCCGCCGGAAAATATTCAAGGGAGCCCTGGGCTCCTGGCACCCTCTAATATCGAGCCCTGGCTAGCTTTCAAAAATCTTTGCAACCAGCAGCATAGGGAAAAAAAACTAAGCCTGAAGTCAGTGAAGTGGTGTCTTGATGTTGAGAGAGGATCACAGTTGGCACATGTATGTAGGCCAAAGATAAGGCATCTTGCAGCTCGTGGGTGGCTTACGCTAAAACAGCGTCTACAAACATGACAAAGCTTTGTCTTAACAGCCACTGTAGAACCAACCGGGCTGAGTAATCTACTTTATCTGTGCTCAAGGTCTTATAGACTCTCATAGAAACAATGGAAGGCCCTAGTAGTGTCAAGCAATTTTATTTCTTTTTGGAGTAAATTCTCCTGTTTGCTGGTCTTATTAGATATTTCCCAGAGTAGTTTCGCGCTGAGTTATCTATTTTTTCTGTGAGGTCTTATGAAATCTCACAGAAGCAATGGAAAGCCCTAGTAGTGTCAGGAAATTCAATTTCTTTCTGGTGTAGATTCTTTGTCTGGAAGGCCCTAGTAGTGTCAGGAAGTTCAATTTATTGACGTAAATTCTTTGTCTGCTGGTCTTATTAGATATTTCCCAAAGTGGTTCTGCAATTTTATCACATCTCACAGTTAGGGCTGCATACCGCTAAGGGTGAAGCGGTACGGTACCATAACCGGTACCGTCGAAACGATACGGTATTTTATCGGTACTGTTATCGGTATATTGAAGTTGAACTACGCTAAGTACACACTTAGCATAGAGTTCCTGATATACATTTAAAACGAATTGATTGTCTGTCAGGTATTTGAAAAGTAATACTTACGGTTGACGAACTTGTTGACTTGAGTAGATCCACATATTCTTGCTTGAAGATACGTTATAGCGGCGAAGCTGGTACCATCGCCGCTGGCCGCTGCCATTACTTAGTGTTGTGACTTGTGATTCTTATCGCTACTGCGTAGTGGCGCTGTATATCGCTACAGCAGCGGCACCATGCAGTAACAAAAAGAACCACAACTGTGACAACACTAATGGCAGCGGCGATGTTACTAGCTTTGCCGCTATATCGTACCTTCCAAGTTAACAAGTCTGTAAGTACAACTTCCTACTGTTTTTTTTGTAGTTTTTGAGGTTTGACAGTTGTTTGAGTTTTGCAAAATACCGATAAGCATACCGTTAAAAATCTAAACGGGTATGCACCGGTATTTTGCGAGACGGTATTCTTAACGGTGCTGGTACCGGGTACCGGTGTACAGCCCTACTCACAGTATCAGTGGGTGGGCCAAGGTGTTGAGACTGAGGCACCGACATAAGTTTCAGCACTAACTTACCATGCCGTTCAAGTAGTTAATGACTTTTACTTGCCCAACATAATTTTTGTTTTGCCTAAAATCAGTTATAACATATGCTAGAAGGGCATGTATTGATTTGAAAATCATTTACTTTTCATGTGTTGTATTGTTTGTATATTTCTAGGTATTTGTGCCATTTTCTATATAAAAATGTGTAGACTGCTCAGAAAATCAGCTTGCCCATTCGGGCAAGTGCAAACTAAAATGTACTTGCTAGAAAGCCCTTTTTTAGCAAGCGGGCAAGTACTTATGTCGGTGCCTGAGACCATTTATGCCCTAATGGTTATCCTTAAAAAGTGTCATCTTGATGAATGACACTTTGAAAATGATCTTAAATATATATATCAAGCAAAAATCATAAAATATTAGGGATAATTAGATAATTCGTTTGACAGTGAGTTTAGATGATAATTCTAGTTTTATCTGCTTTCAAGAATATGTGCTTTTGTCAGAGCGAAATTCTCGAAATAGTTTTCCTAAATGTTAGGTGCTGCAGGCCTGAATGGGTTAATGTCTTTATAGAGTACGTTTTAAGGTGTAATGGTTGCTTGTCTTATATCAGGTAGGTCTTAACGTGTATCTGCCTACCCATGCGTGCAGACCCTAGGTGTAGTGTAGTACCTAACAACCGTGTCTGAGTTAAGCTGGTAATTAACATTGTAAGCCAGCAGCACATTGACAGGGTTAGCCTAGCTACTTGGCTTTACTGTGTTTTATTATTTTATTTATCAATGTATGCCTGTACCTATACCACATAGGGACTTTTGGCCTACTGTTGGTCATTGAGTTCACACAACGGTTTGGATAGTAGGTGCAGAAGATTTAATCTCATTATCTTCTTATTAAAATAACTTCTTATGGTAATGGAATAAAGCATCATGTCATCAACTATTTGAAGGAATGCCTTAGGTTGAGTAGTGATGAAAATATCTCTTTCAAATATTTTCTTTAAAATGCTCAACATTAGAGAAAAAATTCCAAAGCGTGTATGCCTTTGTTTGGGGTTACAGGCCTGAATGGGTTAATGTCTTTATAGAGTTCCTTTTACGGCTTAATGGTTCCTTGTCTTATGAGGTAGGTCTTAAAGTGTATCTGCCTACCCATGTGTGCAGTACCAAGCCGTACCCAACAACCGTGTCTGAGTTAGGTTGGTAATTAACATTGTAACCAAGCAGCACCATGACTTCGATATAGGACCTAAAAACATTGGTACCTGAGACTTTAGCTAGTAAAAGGGGTTAGTTGATTACCCTTAAAGGTTTTGGGCCGGTGTAACAGGAAATTTTCCCCCCCTGAAAATCTTACCCCCCGGGGGGGAAGATTTCCTAGGAAATTTTCCCCCCACCCTGAAAATTTACCCCCCCCCCCCCCTAGGGGGGTGAATTTTCCTAGGAAATTTTGCCCCCGGGGGGAAGAATTTCCTGGGAAACCTAGGAAATTTTCACCCTCAGGGGGAACATTCTCCAGGGGGGGGAGATTTCGTGGTACACCAGGAAATTTCCCGGGGGGGGGGGGGGGGGGGGGGGGGGAGATTTCCTAGGAAATTTTTACCCCCACCCTGAAAATTTACCCCCCCCCCCCCCCGAATCATAGGACTGTAATTAGGGTGAAAACTGCAAATCTACCTCCTGACAGGGGAAGGGGTATTGGCATTTTCTTAGAAAAAAAATAATTGGAGGGTACAAATTCCTAGGAAAATTGACCCCCGGGGGTACAAATTCCTAGGAAAATTGCCCCCCGGGGGGTACAAATTCCTAGGAAAACCTCCCCCCCCCCCTCCCCCTCCAGATTTGCCTGGTGGGGGGGTATTTTTCCTAGGAAATATTCCCCCCGGGGGGGGGGGGGGGGGGAGAATTTCCTGGGAAACCTAGGAAATTTTCCCTCCCGGGGGGGGGGGGGGGGGGGAGGTGGGGGGGGCAGACATTTTCCGGGGGGGGGGAAGATTTTGTGGTACACCGGAACAATTTTTGGCTCCTTGGATTTAAAATCTAGGAACAAATAAATCCTGTGCATGCAGCGTGCCATTGTGTCCTAAGCACACAGTGCAGGGTAGGGGGTCTGGGGGCATGGTCCCCCTGAAGATTCTGAAAATATGTTCTGAGATACATTTTGGGGCTCTATTAGATTAAATAAAGGGAGATAAATCTCAAGAATAAAAACACAAAAAATATTTCTCTAAATGCTCCAGTTGATAAGTGATATCACATACGTACATGTCCAGTTGCAAACTTGGTTCTTATGATTTAACATTGGGTCGCAAAATCACATGTTCCAGGGGCGAATGCCCTTAAAAAACCATCAAGGTTAATCCCTGGGTATAGAAGGAAATATATAACCTCTATGGTAGAGGCAATAGATATAACTTCAAACACAAGCAATTCCTGAGTGTTTAAGTCAGGGTCTTAGCCAGGATTTCAAAAATGCCTGTCCAAAACAGCAATTTCAAAATTTCTGCCCGTCCAGATTTAGCTACTTATCTACTTCAAATCCTTATACCAGCTACATGTAATAGCCTAGTGTGTCAAAAAGGGCAATTTACACTTCAGTTGTGTTCTAGAAGATGGTTTGTTAGAAATATATTTGTTAATTACCCCCCAAAAGTCAAAATTGAAAAATCTTCATAGAATCTTTTTGCCTGTCCAAACAGGAGGTTTTTATGAAACTACCTGTCCAAAAGACAGGTAGGACGGGTCCTGGCTAAGTCCCTGGTTTAAGTGTCCAAATGACCCCAACCCTGTTTGTGATATATCATGTTATTGTATGTTGTCTAACCTAGTTAAGCATTGACAGAGACTGGCACCTCTAGAGATAAATGGTTTTAATCTCAGGTCAGCCGTGACTTTTTCAACCAGGGTCTAGACTGACGTCAATTTTAAAGAAATATGACTCTTTGAAAAAATTAAGAACCAAGAAATTTATAGACTCTTGACTGTATATTTTATGTGATATAAGACCCATATTCCCTATGAATTAATGTTTATTTTAGGGTTATGTTTGTTTATGTATGAGTATTAAAAGTGGAAACCCTATAACAGTATTCGACAATCCATCGCATGTATTCAGTATGATAACAGTTTGTTGGGATAAAAAAATCCATTCATTAAATATGATTTTGATTCATTGATTTCAAGGAATAAGTTTCAATGCCCTTTTTAAGCCCTGAAATCAAATCATCGCTTTAAAAATTAGGGGGCCAGGTGAAGTTTTTTGTCACAGTGGCCTTTTAACCCTTTCATGCCTTGAGATCTATATGACGACTGTCATCTGGTCCTGTCATACTTTTAACAATAACTTAGGAATGAAGCATAAATTTGGAAAATATTTGAAGGAGGATTGTAGATAGATTTCTGATGAACAATTCTCCTTCAAATATTTTCTAGATATTGCTTTTGTTGGAGAGAAATCACCAAAATAGTGCACAACATTTTTGACTGATACAGGTATGAATGGGTTAAGTCATCTCTTTGATGTTCTGTGCACTATTGTAGTTCAGACTGACAAGCAAAGACTCATTTCAATGGATACAGACATAATAAGTGGCCTCTAGTTGCACATACCAGAAAGGTCCTAGATCTATGGTGTCTGAAATCCAAGAGGGCCCTTCAAATTTTCAATTCACATTCACAGTGGGGACCCCCAATACATTTCAATTTGATTGATCCCTGCTCACAACTTGAGCAGGTGGTTTGCATTGAATGGAAATATTTCCAAAGGTTATTTTTATATGAAACAAATATTAAGATAAACGATGCATGCATCCCTTGGGAAGTTTAATTGTCCTACAAATATTTTTGAGATGATTTTATTGCCTTAATTTTCTGGCTGTTATCAAAGTTATTGCACCACCTGTTGGTTTAACCCTTATGCTGCTGGTGGCTAATTTGGCTATGATACAAAATGATGCAAAAAAACTGAAAAATGACTGACACACTGGCTAATGGGTACTCATCTGAGAATACTCAGCGAGAGCTTTCCAATGAATACCAATATGACAGGGTTTAGATGGTACTCTCAGATGAGTACCCATATATCAGGGTTTCAGTCATTTCAATGTTTTTTTGCATCAATTTGTATTGGCTGAATTAGCCGCCAGCAGCATAAGAGTTAATTTTGAGCCCTGTCACCATAGTATTCAGATAATACTATTCGGGGAGAATACTCAGCATGTATGCGATCACTGAAAGAAAAAAGAAGGGTGTTTCTAATGTAAGGGGTGTGTTTAGATGCTAGAAAGCAGATCTCAGCATGACTGTCAATGGGTAACACATACCATGGCAGTTAGCTGGGCAAAGAATGTGTGACTGGCATGAAAAAACTCCAGTTCAAGTTGATTGACACATTAGTGTTGCGAGCACTTATACAATTATGGGCCTGAAGTCAGAATGTCTACACGGCCACTTAGTCTTTTTAACCCTATCACTCTTGAAAAAGAGTCACGAGTCCTGACTATTGCGATGATAGCTAGCCATCTGGCAATTATTCCTTCCAATGCTTAGGCTACTTTCAGCCAAAGTGCTCACAAGTATGCAGGATATTTTGAAAACCATCTGAACCCTGTCATGTTGGTACTCATTGGAAAGCTCTCGCAGAGTACTCTCAGATGAGTACCCATATGCCATGGTTTCAGTCATTTTTCTGGTTTTTGCATCATTTTGTATTGACCAAGTTTGCCACCACCAGCATGAGGGTTAAATGCATATTCTAGAAATTGGTTTTAAAGCAACTGTTAAAGCATTTATAAATGGATCTGCTTACCTAGGCCCTGTAAGTTATATCTGATGAAAATACAATAATATGATACATGTATTTGCTTTAACTTTTAAATGTATTCTATACAATATCAGTGCTAGAGTGGTTGCTACGCCAATGGACATGTTTGGTGGTGCTGTTAAAAATGCTGGATTGCTGGCCTAATAGCTTGGATGTAGTGCCACTTGAAGATTTTGTGTCTCTTGGTAAATAGCAGGAAATTAGGTATATATTTGAGATGGTGTTTTTATGAGCAGAGATGTGTGGGATAATTGTTAGTTTCTTTGATAATATTTATTGAAGGTTTCCTGCCAGGTTGGGTGTTTGTTTTGTGCCTCAAGTATGAGGTACCAATTAGGTACAATTTATTACTTAGGAAGAGCTCCCCTTTTTACCTTACTGCCTTTAAATAACCCTTATATGCTGCTGGTGGCTAATTTGGGCAATACAAAGTGTTGCCATAAAACCCTGAAAATGACTGAAACCCTGGCATATGGCTGCTCATCTGAGAGAACTCAGCAAGGGCTATCCAATTAATACCAACACAACACGGTTTAGATGGTTTTCAAAGATTTTGCGTCCTTGCGCTTTAGACTAAAGTAGCCTCAGCATTGGAAGGGTTAAATCTCCCCCAGGTGGCAGTCACCTGAACCAATATATATCTTGTTATTTTGTCATTTTGTTTTTTATTCATTTGAGTTTTCATCAGAATCCAAATTCCACACAAAATCATTGAAAATGAATTATTTGTATCAACTGAGTACTTTTAAATCAAATAGTTCTCACCAGAAAAGAAAAACACCATTCAATCAAATATCTTTTTTCATTCTCCAGTATTTCGTGATTAATCTATCATTAACTTGTGTCCAATGGTTGGGACTCTGAACACCTGTGTGCTCTCTACATGGAAGAGAGAAATCACCAATCGCCTCACAGCATCTCAATTTACAGGGTTCTGCTGTTTCAGAACATTTATCTGTGTTCATCATTTGACCTTTTCTGTCGTGGCAAAGTCTTTGATGGTATTAGGAGGGGATTGCTGTACGTAAGTGAATACAGCAGGAATTGGCAGGTAAGCTGAAAAGTAGGGATATTATTGACTTGGGTTTCAAGGTCGCTAAGGTCATGGGGGCGGCACAGGGGGCTTTTCTCATTGTAGGCGTCGAAAGCCCCTCTGGCAGCATCGATCCATGCCTTAACCCTTCCATGCCCAAAACACCCCGGTGATCTGACGCACAGGAGGATAACTCTCCAACAAAGGATTTTTGCAGAAAATATTTAAATGAAAGGTATTCATTATAGTCAGTATACCAAAATATCTTCAAATAATTTTGCAATTTTATGAAAATATTGAATTAGCATATCTATCAGATCATGTTGGCCTTATGAGTGTAAATTGGATATGAGTAGACCTCTGGCGTCATTGATTCTTGTTATAATACGGCTACCTGTGACGCTGAGGATTAATGAAGTCCTCTTGTGATCAGGTATTAGCCGAGGTGTAACACAGGTTGAGCTCTGGCAGGGATCCAAACTCTAATACCACATTGATCTACTACCCACGATCTGGGGTTCCTGCTGGGTTGAACCATGAAAGGGCAGGTTAACACCCAGATGCCCTGCTGGCTAAACTATGTTGTACATTAAATACCATGATGCTAACTCTAACTTATGGAAAAGAGATTTAGTTGACTGTACATATTCTTAATATAAGCCACTAGCCAGTCTGGGCATTATTTGGGCACGCACACTTTCAAGGATACCAATGGATATTTTATTCAGTTTGGTTTATATTTTTGGTAGGTAGGAAGTTTCCCTGTGTGTGGCATTTGGTTAATTCCCAATTTAGAAACGAAATTGTATGAAGTTTAGGAAATGGAGTAACTTCTATGGGTTTCACTCTTTTCCTGTCCCTAGGGTTTAGTAGCTTGGTTATAGTTCAGCTAGGGGCATTTCATGGTAAGCTCAAGTGTGCGTGCATATGGAAAAATACCATTTGCGACACTCAAACCTGTTCAGTTCTTCCACAGAGTTCTATCATAATGCAAATAATATTAAATTTGGTTTCTAGGGAGAAAAGGGTTGTAAACTTTAATGCAGAGTCTTTTAACCCATTAGGGCTTAAGAGTTACTTTTGAAATTGTCGTCTGTATCTTGGATGCTTTTGACAAAAATATGGAAATTAAGAATGATTTTACTAAATATTTGAAGTGAAATTGTTGGTAGTGTTCTGATCAACATTTTTCCTTCAAATATTTTCCGAACTTTGCTTTTGCTTCAGAGATTTTGAACATCAGAATTGTAAGGCTGCTTTTGGCCGCTGTGAGTACTAATGGGTTAAGGCCTGATTCTTGCTTCAAAATGACAGGGTGCTGTTAGGGTGGTCTATGAGGATGGAGGTGTCAATAATGAGTTTCACATCGCTCCTAACTCCTCATAACTTCAGCACGTGCGTGAAACTCACATGAATAATTCAATTTTAGGACCTGGCAGTTAAGGTCCCTTTATTAGGTGTGTTGGTGATAGTTTTAGGAACTCATACATCTGTTTTTAGTAGACTATCAGGGGCTCTATTTTAACCCTTATGCTGCTGGTGGCTAATTTGGCCAGTACAAAATTATGCAAAAGCCTAAAAGAAGACCGTAACCCTGGCACATGGTACTCATCTGAGAGTACTCAGCGAGAGCTATCCAATGAATACCAACATGACAGGGTTCTAGACGCTTTTCAGAAATCTTTGCTTCCTTGTGAGCACTTTGGATGAAAGTAGCCTCAGCATAGGAAGAATCATCACGAGTGTAATTCCCATAATACTCCTCAGTTGCCATATAATACACAAAACGTATATGTTACATTTCCTGGTGAGTTACATGTCAATTGATATGTTGCTTTTGCTTCCTGCATCATTAAGAGTGGGTGGCCCATGTGGGTAGAAGAGATCAGTACAGGGTTCACCCTTAAGAAAATCTTCTAGGTGCCCGAAGGGCAGCTAGAAGATTTTTCTCCCAAAAAGCTAGGCGCCCAGATTGGGCGCGGAGCGAGCGCCGAAGGCGTGAAGCCACTATAGTCTGTCTGACTCGCAAAATGTTTATTTAGCTCATTAGTTCCTATTGTAAAATGTGCACATTGCAGACACTACGATCTCGCGTGTTTGTCTGTTGCGCACAATACAAACACGCGAGATCGTATTGTTGGCAATGGACACATTTTATAATGGGACCTTATGAGCAAAATCAACATTTTGCGGAGTTGAGACAAAAAAAATTGTTTATATATACACGTAGTAGTGCTCCTAACATGTTTGCCAAGTTTGGATGGAAAACTCGAACGTTTTGTCACAAAAAAAGTGGCAAAAGTGATTGCCAAACTCGAGTCAGACAGACTATAGCGGCCGGGGGTCCAGGGGCCGCTTAAGGCTCCAGGTAAATTTTGGATACTAGATGCTCTGAGATGCATTCTCCTGCACTTTCAGTGCAATATAAACACAATTCCAAAGTTTAAACATATATAAACAATCTTATAAAAAATCTTGAAAAAATTAAATACTGTAGAACACGAAATTCACGCGTGTCCTAAGTATAGCGAATTGGGGAGTTTTGCATCATAGCGTATCTTTATGTTAGCGACGATGGCTGCCGCTGACAGCGCCAGTACAGTAATAAAAAAGTACAGCGTTTTTATATATAGCGAAGCGGAACAACACGCTAAGTACGCTATATATAAACACACGCGGAAATTTCGTGTTCTACAGTATTTGTGTCTCATCAAATTGAGATATTTAGTACTTCTATGAAATGTATGTCTTGTCTGAGTTCCTAACTTATATAACTTGAGTGAACCTAATAATAGTAGTAATGACAAAGAAATAAAACAATACTGGGAATGCAAAAATTGGGAGAATGAACAAATCAAGTCAGGAAGAAATGAGGAAGAGTGGGGATTACAAAATAAGTACAGGAGAGGGAAAGTACAGGAAAATGCACACAGTAAGGGGAGAGGGGGAGGGAATTTAAAACCATGGTGCACAAACAAAAATTTTCCACATATTTTATAAAAGACAATTTCCAAAAAGGTCAGAAAAGATTCAAGCTATATATGCCTGCACCTCCCCAAAATGCCAGTCACCCAGTGTTTTTTTTCTCAGGAAGTGTATTAAAGAGTTCAGATTTCAAAGGGGAAAAGTTTATCAGACCTTTTTCAAATCTCTCCTTCATATCTACAATGCTTTATTTATAATGCTAAATTCATGAAGGGGAGATCTGAGCATGGGTGCAGTATCTTAGCCAGCAGTGTTTGCGCCAAACAGCTATTGAAGACGTCTTCCAGCCGCCGTGACCAGACACTGGTCACGGCACTCAGAGCAAGCAGCAGCACATGAAGTGTTGTCCTACTGCTGGGTCTACAACAGCGTGAATAGGCTTGTCATGAGAGTGGCCTGTTCTGGGAAAGATGAACTCCACGGGGAGTATAACACACATCTTTCCACGGCCACTCTTTCGACTCTGCAGGGTTTCGCTGGTGCGACTAATTGGGTCACGGACCTTCTGAGTTCTGACACATAGCTCTGTGTTACACACCATGTCCACTCGCATTCCGGGCGACTATAAATCAGCGTGTGGTCGCAAACCATACACTTCAGGCGCAAATGCGCCTATTGCGCCCGTTAAGGTCGATCCCTGCAGTACATACTTATTTACCTGAAGCAGTATCATGAGAAGAAAGTGATACTTCAATTGCCAACCATGTTACCATGTAAATGTCTCCTACCTGTATGTAACATACAGGTAGTACCAGTACCTGTCAATCATCTATTTTGCCACCCGCATCATATCAACTGCATGGTCCATGTGGGTGGGAGGGGCCTGTCAATACTTAAAGGTATCCGATGAATTAGTCTTGTCAACTTAGTTGAAATGTCTTCTACCTACAGGTATGTAATATACAGGTAGTACCATTACCTGTCAATCATCTATTTTAGCTACCCGCATCATATTGACTGCTTAGTCCATGTGGGTGGGAGCGGCCTGTATATACTTAAAGGTATCTGGTGAATTAGTCTTGTCAACCTTGTCAATGTCTTCTACCTGTGTTACTGTATAACATATAGATAATACTAGTACCTGTCAATCATCTAGTTTTGCTACCCAAATCATATTGACTGAATGGCCCATGTGGGTGGCAGTGGTCTGTACATATTAAAGGTATCCGATGAATTAGTCTTGTCAACCTTGTCAATGTCTTCTACCTGTTTGTAACATATAGGTAGTACTTGTACTTGTCAATCATCTATTTTGCTAGCTACCCGCATCATATTGACTGGTCCATGTGGATGGGAGTGGCCTGTACATACTTTAAGGTGTCTGATCAATTAGTCTTGTCAACCTTGTCAATACATGAAACCTGTATACATGTAACATATAGCTCGTTCTCTATATTAACCCTTATGCTGCTGGCAGATAATTGAATACCAACATGACAGGTTTTAGATGGTTTTCAAAAAGCATTGCATCCTTGTGCTTTGGACGAAAGTAGCCTCAGCATTGGAAGGGTTAGGACCCAGTTTCTAAATCCTAGCTAAGACCCTGATGAAAGACATTTTTACTTGTTTTCAAACCCTCTGTTTTGTGCATGTAGTTTATAGCTAATTTGCCCCCATAGGAGTCCTGCATGTCAATCATCTAAGGTTTCTACCAGCATTATATTTAAAGACTGGGTGGTCTTGCGACTGAAGTCTCATGAGAAGTTCTAATGTACTTGACATCATGTCATGTAAACCAGAAGCCATGTTAATTGGTGTTACCTGTATAAAACATATCTAGGTAATTTTCTCAGGAGGGCTATAAATCATTTATGAAATGTCACAGATAGGGCCTGTGGATATGGGTTACAAGTGTCGTCCCAGTTGTTTTATAAGCTATCATTTGACACAATTGAGGGTTCCGAAAAAGGCCTAAATGTTAATGATAACTTTTCTTATGAAGGAATCTTTTTGAAAACCTTTGTGAGATCTATATGTAAATCTGAATTCAACAAACAATTAATCATTTTTTAAGAACTATATTTTAGCTTCATTACTAAGTCATTTCAGAAGAATCAGGACAGCCAATTTTTTTACATGTGACAGGAACCTAATTTCTTGAAATCAACAAACCTAATTTAATTA
The DNA here is from genome assembly GCA_963942565.1 of Maea johnstoni. Lineage (NCBI taxonomy): Eukaryota > Metazoa > Annelida > Polychaeta > Spionida > Magelonidae > Maea > Maea johnstoni. Next base: position 32,142,332 of record OZ012696.1, read on the forward strand.
CTGTTAGGTTGTCTATGCTTGAATTACTGATTAATGTTATTTTTTCTATTTTTTTCAGGTAGGTGACTGAGAGTCTTGATTTCATCAAAATGATAACAATGTCAACTGTATGAATGGTATGTAACAACTTATGATTATTTGCTTAGCAACACTGATCTTTTAAATAGTACCTAAGTTTTGACTTCACCTTGAATTCAAGATTCAAATACTTTAAATGTTTTATGGAGCTTGATAGGACCACTTTACATGACACTACTTAAAACCTTTCTTTGCACACCTGTCTTTTGATACATGTATAAAATATGCTAAGCGTATTGTATACATGTATCAAAAGGCAGGTGTGCCTATGTTGGATATCCTTCAGATATTTTACAAAAGTAAAGAGTAATATGATTGATTATTATGATAGCATCAGAACATTAATATAATGAATTGCTTTGCCATTTTAAATGTAATCGTAATATAATTATAATTAGCTGATTTGCAATGTAATTGTAATAGATAAATTACATTTCAATGTAATTGACCCCATGTCCACCTATGTTGTTTTTGTATTTTAAGTTAAGAATATTTAAGTATGTTTTCACATACATGGTAGTACATTTCTAAGATGGGTTCTTGGTGAAATACCTGTAGTACTACCTGACAGACCCTGTAACTCCCTGCCCGTGACATAGTGTGCAATAATATAAACATGTGCAGTCAGAGAAGGGACTGTTGATGTGGGTATGTGGGTTAATACTGTAATTCAGGCTCAGAAAATGTCAGCTGCTGTCTGAACATGACATATTTTACTACCAGTACATTTCATGGTATCCAGGGGCCTGTACATTCTACGTTATATTAGGCAGGTAATCATTTACTAGCTGAGTTAAACCTAGATAGATCTACATTGCAAAGTGAATCTGTTTTCACACATGAAAAAACTGCTAGCTAAACATGCAGGTGGTGGGTGCGAGCCTGCTTTTGTTAGTTCAGTGTTTTAAACAGGTAAAAATCTTTTTCATTTGCTAGGTCAGTAAAACCTAGTATTACATTGTACTGAGAATTTCTTTTTTCACACATGAAAAAGTGGCTTGCAAAACATGCAGGTGGTGCTTGCTTGCTTTTGTTAGTTCAGTTTTTTTAAACAGGTTTACAAATATTGTTGTGTTTTGCCTAAAAAATCATTTACTAGCTGATTTAAACCTAGTATTACATTGTACTGTGAATCTTTTTTCACACACGAAAAAATGGCTTTCAAAACATGCAGGTGGTGCATGCTTGCTTTTGTTAACTAGTTAAAAAAAATTAACAGGTGAAGAATGTTGTTTTTTGCCTAAAAATCATTTACTAGCTGATTTAAACCTAGTATAACATTGAACTTTGAATCTTTTTTCTCACATGAAAAAATGGCTTGCAAAACATGCAGGTGGTGCATGCTTGCTTTTGTTAACTAGTTTAGTTTTGTTAACAGTTGAATATCATTGTTATTTGCATAGAAATGTACAAAAAATGTACAATAAGATAAGATAAGACTATACATATATATGTATATATATATATATGTATATATATATATATATATATATATTATACAAATATGACATCCCGCTGGGGATACCATGATGGAATGTATCCCGAGGGAGGATGGTTTTCCAGAGGGCGAAGCCCGAGGGAAAACCATCCTCCCGAGGGAGATATTCCATCATGGTATCCCCAGTGGGATGTTATATTTGTTTTATTATACCGAACAAACCTCAATTTGGTAAAATATCAATGAAAAAACAATACGCTGACCCTATCGATAATCAAATGAATTCTGCCTAACAGCTAACCGAAGTATCCCGTCGTATAGACCCCCAATTGAGAACATTCATGCTTAAATACCAATTAAATAAGATTGAATCATTACCCTCCGGGCCTTACCATTCTTCACCCTTAGTTATACTGTGCAGCAGTTCCTTTTCCAACGTAGAATCTATTTTATTAAGAATTCTATGTTGCGACGTAGCGATCTGTTCACCATGTATTTTGTTGATTTGCCGCGCAATTTGCACGTGCAGTGATGACGTGACAAACAATGACGTCAGCCAACAAGCAAGGCGCACGTGCATGCGAGGCGTCGCCAACGCTCTACTTCCACTTCTGCTTGACAACGGTTAACATAACGCCATTCGGGCAACATGATGATTGTTAACTGTTAAGTCAGCCAATCACGGCTTACGATCTTCAAGTGAGGTATAATAAATATATATATATATATATATATATATATATATATATATATATATATATATATATATATATATATATATATATATGTATATATATATATATATATATATAATCCCCCAGTCATGCCAAGAGATCTCCTTAATGGGTTAAGTATTTTATAACAGTGCATTACTATTGAGTGTAATTAGGGGATGTTTAGTGCACACTAGATGCCTGTGTGCTTTCCAGGCCGGGTCATCTACTCATTTTACTAATTGATATTGAATATATATATGAATATGTATAAATATATATATATATATATATATATATATATATATATATATATATATATATATATATATATATATATATATATATATATATATATATATATATATTTTAATATATATATATATATATATATATATATATATATATATATATATATATATATATATATATATATACATATGTATATAATTAAATATTTGTAATATATTAATTTTTTTGTTGTTGTTGCACTTCGGCAATTTTGATTTGCACTCCCCATCATTTGAACTCTGCAATCAAGAGCTCAACTTCTCTCTGTGTTAATGTGTCTTCTCGGGCACATGGAGAATACCGAACTCACTTAACGGCTCTATCGGCAGGTTTTTACGGTGACATTGAGACGACCTTGGTCAAGTAGATCATGGCTAACAACGTGTGTCAATTCACCTGTTTCCCGCAGACCATTAAGGATGCTCCCTCAAGCTCCCCTTGGAGAAATCTTCTTTATGGCTGGACGCGAAAAGCTTTTAAAGGACACCTTTGGGTGTGCGGAACCTTTTAGAAAAGAAACACTGACGTTAGAAGAGTGCACAGGCTGCGTTGTTCATCTGTAGGCAAATCATATTTCCCACGTGTCCAAGGAAAGTAAACGCAGCTTTTGATCGGTCCACTCACTGGGGTTTTCTTCATTGTTCGCTTTCATTAATGATGGGGAGGGAAAATCGTTTTTAACTCTTCCAGTGCTGAGGCTACTTTGCCCAAAGCACAAGGACGCAAAGATGTCTAAAAACCATCTAATCCCTGTCATGTTGGTATTCATTGGATAGCTCTTGCTGAGTACTCTCAGATGAGTACACATATGTCAGGACTTCAGTCATTTTTCAGGTTTTTTGTATAGTTTTGTAATCAATGGAAATTGGCCACTACCAGTATAAGGGTTAAAAGGAAACAGTTGTTGACATTGTGGGATACCATTATCTGTCCATGAATTGAAACACAGGGAAAGTTTACGCTATCTTATAGTTACAGCCATTGTGATAAATATTACGATGCTGTGTAATGTATGTATTAACAAGCTTTTACAATCAGCGTATAACAAACTTTTAGAAAATTATGCCCATCACACCCAACAACTTCCCTTTGCCAATTTGTGTATAATATTCCAATTTATTTTAGAAGTATCAGGAACTATGTCACAGATCTACTCAGATCTACAAGCTTTTGGAAAATGCTTGTACTGGCATTATAGGAATAACATGCCTATTCGGCACACATAATGGTTACAGGCTTGTATGGATGTGGTGATAATGATAACTAGTTCAGCAGCATCTTAGGACATAGCAAAAGATGTGCCCACATGGGTTTGGCTTGAAAACAGGGTTGGCAGTTCCTGCCAAGTAGCGCTTTTTTTTTTTCAAATTGAAAATGGCCGTATATATGCATTGTACAATGGGTAGGTACGGATGTTGTACAACACCTGTAAGGGTTTGTCAATTTTTTCCTGTGTATGGTACTTATTGCTGGTAGAATAAAAAGCATTTGCACACCGAAATCAAAATTTTAATGTCAAGTCTATGTAGTGATTTTGAACGGTTTCATCCAATCCAAAGTCTGACAAAAAATTATTTTGAAGTACTTTTCAATTTGAACCAAGAAGCAAACTACCTATGTTTTTCATATTTTCCTCATCTCAACTTTCACATGGCAATCCAGCTTTTCTTGGTGAATTTCTTTGTCCAGCAATTTAATCACTGAAGAAGAGAAAGGGCTCAGGTTATGCTTCAATGTTGATTGCCGTTATTTCTACAGCTGTTGTTTTAATCATCAGTCAGGAAGTCCTCAGTAATGTGAGCATTTGTATTGGTGCCTGGATCTGTAATGATGTAATATTATTTTTATCTACAGCCTAACAGAAAGACAATCATTGGTTTTACACTTAGTCCCTCTGAATTAGTTGTTTTGCATGCCAAAATTGCTCTTCCTCAGTGGTTTTGCATGCCAAAATAGCTTTTCTGCAGTGCCACGAAAGGTGTAAACTCAATTTACAAGGCTTTCACAAAACCTGGACATGTACTGGCTGCACAATTAATGGATTATGTCTGGTTATGTCTCGCCTCTTTACCTGTGTGAGAGAGTAGATGGCTTAGGGCCCATGATCTAGAGTTAGACTTAATACTACAAGTTTGTGCTTGACCATTCCAATGCTGAGGCTATTTTTGTCCAAAGCACAAGGATGCAACGATTTTTGAAAATCATCTAAACCGCATTATGTTGGTATTCATTGGATAGCTCCTGCTGAGTACTCTCAGATGAGTACCCATATGCCAGGGTTTCAGTCATTTTTCAGTTTTTTGCACCATTTTGTATTAGACAATTTAGCCACCAGCAGAAAAAGGGTTAATGGTAAAAATGTACGCTGAGTATATGGTATCCATGTCCTACTCAGATTTAGTTTAAATAGCAACAATACACACAAATTGAAAAGATTGCCCTGAAATTATTACAGGTGTAGTTCTGTATTCACCCTAGCAGGGAACCACTAATGTAAAGTTTTGGGGCATCCAATTTTTCAGGGGAAATCATAATATACTCATAACATGTATTTAGTTATTTACATTTATACACTTAAGGTATAATATCCATATACAATTGCCAATGGGAATTATATTGAGGTGAGATTAATTCAATTGTATGCTTGCAATTGACAAGATGGATGTCTTGAAGGGTGGTTTTTGAGGGTTTGGGTGTCCAAATGACGCTGAGACACCCTACTGGCTAAGACTATATGTACATACCACCCAGTATATATATATAGTGGTAGTGGCATCATACCTTAGAACTAAGCCTGAGACCCTCTATCTATGTATGGTTGTGAGCAGCGTGGGTAGCAGGAGGTGATATGATACAAACCAGCGCCCCACCTGCCCTGCCACTCCAACCTGAATTAGTGCAACACCTTTATTGCATCTCGCCGTAATGAAAACGCCATCTAAATCACCTGCTCAGAGGTCAAAGGTCAGAGATGATTAGTAGGCTAGAGACGATGTGCGATGCTATTCACTCTTTTTCACACCGCCATAAGTCCTTTCATGCTCAAAAAAACGTGGGCGGACAGTTTTGGGAAAAATGTTTGAAGGTGGACTTTTTTTTGGAACAGGGAGCAGATTTTTCTTTGAATTATTATCGTTTTTTTGTCACATAAGACATTCTATTTTGAGGTTTTTTGCTTTTGTGCCGGGTGTGGTTTTCTGTACATTAAAGGGTTAAGACCGAACGAGGTTTGGTTCATGAAGCCATAAACCTGTTCAGAACATGGTTGACTTAAAGTCATAAAACCTACTTTGTCGTGATTATCAATCAAAAATGAGAATGAATCAAAATTCAAACACAATATTTGCAAATGAATGACTTTTTGTTGCTCTCCATAAAAAAGCTGCACCTTTTGACAAATATCTCTTTATATCGTTTTTATACCATACCATGTTGTCTGGGATTAAGAGGGTTAAAGGTTAACCCATTTACACCCGGAGCAGCCAAAACATGCCTGACAATTTTGGAAATATCTTACTTACAAAGTTCAGCATTTTCTGGAAAACATTTGAGGGTGAAATTTTTCTTTCGAAGTCAAACAACGACTAACCTTTAAATACTTTATGAAATTTTGCCTAATTTCCAAGTTATTTTCAAAAGTATATACGTGGCAGATGATACGTTCTAGAGGAACTTTTCATGTGAATGGGTTAAAATCATAGGAGGGTTTCATCCAATGAACATGAGGCAATAAAATGGGTTTGAGTATCGTCAGCACAAAGGCTCAGCATGAGCGACATTTTGTTCAGGGAGTTCCTCATAATCGAATCGTGACTAAACAACATCGGTGAAGTCGCTCGGGGAATACTATACCTAGATCAGCTTGGAATTTCTGTCAATATCAAATGTAAGTAAATAAACTGTTCCGTACCCTCGTGTTAATTCACTCTTTTAATAGGTATGTTTACCGACACATACATATTTATGGGTAGGTCTTGCCTGTTTACCTGCATGAGTGAGTTGAAGGCTTAAATATATAGTCAATGAAACCTAGTTAGTTTTGCTGTTAGTCTGTGCTTAATGGTAAAAATGTACGCGGAATGTGGTGCAGTGGCATTTAATTGTAAATAATTGGAATAATGCACACAAATTACCAATTAAGTATTTAAATGAAACTGAGTTAATGGTTCAATTATGGTTTTACTTTCTCCCTTAATTGTTTTCATAGCCAAAATACTATGTTATTTTACATGCCAGTGCAGTAATGTATGGTTAGAAACACTTGTTTTCTCCATCATGTATTATATGGATCTATAAAAAGGAAGTAACAGTAAATCTCTAGAAACTTCTACAGGCCTCAACGCTAACTCAAAATGTTACTGACTCCCGTAGGACCACTTACACTGATGATCCTGCAAAGTTTTTACTGGTCCTACAATTTTTTCTTTAACATAGCAAGAAAAAACATTGCATAAAATTCACCGGCAACATTTATCTCTATTTATTTCATCTTCATTTATTTCAAAAACATTTGGAGACATCCTTGAGGGTAACTTAATTGTTGACAAGTATGTCCCCAAATGTTTACTTGCCCTGTAGGACCAGTGGAGGTCTTTTTTCTACTGGCCCGAAGCCATTTTTGAATATTTTTACTGTCCTGGGGCCAGTGGTTCACTGTTAGCATCGAGCCCTGCTCTGAGACCTTTTTTGGGCAAAGTTAACCCTACCGTTTTATTGTACATAACACATGGAGGAAAACTTATAAATCAAGGATAATTTTGACCTGGTACCAAGGTGACCACCTCAAAGATGTTTCACTAAACTAAACTGCTTGTTTTACAGCTATGCTACCATTTTAAGTGCTCCATGCATTAACAACATGTGTGGACTATGATATTTAACCCATTCATGCCAGGAGATTTAGTGTGGACCATTAGGGTGATATTTAACCCATTCATGACCAGAGATCTACTTGAGGAGTTTTGTTTGGACCTGTCATATTTTTGGAATTTTTTTTTGGAATGAATCATTAATTTGCTAATCTGTAGGAGACTTGCAGATCAAATTTAAAAGAACAACTTTTTTTCAAATATTTTCCAACCATTGCTTTTGTGTGAGAAATATTACCTAAGTGCTGAGACGGTTTTGGCTGCTACAGGCATATGTATATATATTTAGAGAATAAAAGCAACATACTTTTGATTGTTCCTTAGATTAGGAGCTAGTCCATGAGCCTAGGACAAGTGAGATCACTGACATAGTCTTAGCCAGTAGGGCGTTTCTGCGTATTTGGACACCCAAACCCTCATAAGTCATCCCTCAGGACAACAATAATTTTGTGAAAGTAATTTCTTAAAATGTCTATTTCAAGCATATAATTGAATTTTTTCCACCTCAATATAATGCCCATGATATTGTATAACGATATTATGCCTTATTTCAATTAGTAAATTCATGTTATATATTTACCGTTGTAATCTGAGTATTTTGTGGTCTCCCTTGAAAAATAAGACGCCCAAATATTTTACAATTGCCAATTTTGGGCACCCAGTTTCTAAATCCTGGCCAAGACCCTGATCACTGATGTGGTACCTTTTACACAGTAACTGCTGTAGAGTCTGTACTGGCCTGGCACAGTTGAGGACCCTTAAGGTCATGATGGTGTCTGGTATTAAAGTGATTAATGACGTCTGTGCTCATCTTAGGGTAATAGCAGGTGCGGGTACAGGTAAAACCGGACCTGGGTTCAGGTAGGGTGATGGGGTACGGCTACTGCCTAAAGCGGGTTCATATTGGTTGAGGGTAGCGAGTACCTTTATGATGATTTATTGACAATAAAATCCCATTCATGCCAACACTAGGTTCAACAAATATTAACCCTTATGCTGCTGGTGGCTAATATCGCCGATACAAAATGATGCAAAAAACCTGAGAAAATTATTGAAACCCTGGCACATGGGTACACCTTTGAGAGTGCTCCGTGAGAGCTATCCAGTGAATACCAACATGACAGTGTTTAGATAGTTTTCAGAATTATTTGCGTCCTTTTATGGATGAAAGTAGCCTCAGCATTGGAAGGGTTAAGGCAATAAGTAAAGGCTTCTGCTGCATGAAATTGCTCTTAGCTCCAAATATGTTTGTGTTAGGAGCAGGCATTTTGAAATCATCAGTCCAAAAATGGACAAACAAGAAATATTGGGTGTCATATTTTAAGGGGGACAGCAAGATAGGCAATTATTGTACATACATAGGGTTGTTACACACCAATGATATTATGTATCAAAATTTACCTTACTTGTCCCTATATATTGGCATTAGGTACCAGACAGAATATTGTTTTGATCTAGATTTGGGTCTATAAACACCATTTTAGGGGGTTTATCTTGCAACAGGCGATGATAAGTATTGTATTAATCCACTTATTACACATATATATGCATGTTACATGTTTGCATGTATGTTAAAAGCATGACAGAGAATCCACAAAAACCGAAACATACTTGCCAGGGCTCAAAATTAGAGGGTGCCGGGAGCCGAGGCCTCCCTTGAATTCTCCTGCGGCTCCCTCAAAAATTCTGCGGGAGCCCAAAGATGTACTGGTTTCAATATGCAACACCTTCAAGTGGCTTTTGAAGATGCAATTGGGCTTCCTGGAAAAAAACACTTAACCCTTATGCTGCTGGTGGCTAATTTGGCCAATACAGAATGATGCAAAAAACCTGAAAAATTACTGAAACCCTGGCAAATGGGTACTCGTCTGACAGTACTCAGCATGAGCTATCCAATGAATACCAACATGACAGGGTTTAGATGGTTTTCAAAATTCTTTGCTTCTTAGTGCTTTGGACAAAAGTAGCCTCAGCATTGGAATGGTTAATTTCGATCCCTGCTCGAGATGTTGTACTGAAAGCTTCTATCTTTTGTATTATAAGACGATCTGTCTCCTTTCACTCCGTAGGCATTTTTAAAAGTCTTATGAAATATTCATTGTTTACTCGTATGCTGCACTTAAACTATTATTCCGTTGGGAAATTATAACTGGGATATCTTCATTATTTAAACATGGACGTGGTCTCACTCATAAACACACATTATAGTACTCTAAAAGCTGTTTCATTATACTACAACCCCTAGGCGTGAATATATTACGTTGCTTTTACCTATAATATTTAGGTAAAACAATTAGTGGCACTTAGAGGTAATATAGCTGAAAAAATGCCACTGATTTTCCCCTGTGATATCTAGAGAGGATATTGGATATAGGAAGTTTGAGGATTTTAAGTTGCCTCACATTTCATTTAAATGTTGCTTTTCTATCTTAGTAAGGAAAGTTTCTTCCCAGAAGGTTGAATGCCATAGGTTTCTTCTGAAAAGTGGAAGAAAATGAAAGAAACCTATTTCTTACGAACAAAAAAACGGTTTATTTCATGGAAAAAAACGCCCCTCGGACGAAACTGCCAACTCTGCTGACGTTGATGCTTCCTATCCTTAGAACACCTGTTGTGCACACATTTGTATTTTGATATATTTCTATCATTGGTATCTGATTTATAAATTTCGATTCGATAATCAACAAAATATTTGTCGATTTGGTCATCAATTCTATCAAATTGGTTAGGATAGGAAACACCGGAACATGGTCTTAGCCAGCAGGGCATCTGGGTGCCTTTTTGGACACCCAAACCCTTAAAAAGCATCCTTCAGGACACCCAAATATTTTTGTGTGAAATTTCTAAAAATCTCTATCTCAAGCTTATAATTGAATTTTTTCATCTCCTTACTATTCCCATGACATTGTTTAATGATATCATGCATCATTTTGATGAACTTATACATGCTTATGGTAGAAATATGAGTATATTGTGATCCCCCTTAAAAATTTGGACGCCCCAAAATTTTACAACAGCCAATTTTAGGCACCCAGTTTCAAAATCCTGGCTAAGACACTGCACCGGAATATAACCTATATGTATATATTAGCATTGTAGCACTTATCAGTAAAGCACAACACCCTACACCCGATGCGGCAAAGCGACTGTCACCAGTCGGGAAAAACTTTTTGAAATACACCGAGCATACTTGTGATGTTTTACTGTTCAAAAGCTTCTCAATCCGGCAATTGAAAGACAGTGTATCGATATTTCAGGATTTTTGCCGATGCGATTATCAGCACCTGAAATATGTCGATCCATCAATCTGATCTGTAATGCTGACAGCCCTATTTTGATATTACTCATTATTTATTCCCAAGGTATTTTCAAAGATATCAAAAATCCAAATAATAACGACTACCATGAATGGGTTAAACGCATCAATGTTTTTTATCTTACCAAGATGCATCATGTTATGTGTGTACAGGAAATAGATGAATATTTCAAGGCCATCCTTAGTAGGGGCATGTTCATCATATATTAAGCACGCCGATCCATTACGTTTTTTCCCCGCACTTGTTTCTCAACGGGAATGAGAAATGTTTCTGCAGGTGTCGAAGTCCTGGCTCTCTAAGATGCTAGCACGTTTCCCTGATGGTCGGCAGGCGATAAAGACGACACAAACCGCTCTTTATTATTCATGAAACTTCCCTCTTTCATCTTTTTGTTTTCTTGTGCTCCTTTCATCATCCTAGACACTTTTATGTGTACACCATACTCAGGCGAGACAGAAGAGGAGCGTAAACTGTTTTTATGTGTCTGCGTTATTATACTTGTGGAAGGATGTAGAAGTTGCGTAAAATGTTTTAACCCTTCTACTGCTAAGGCTACTTTCGTCCAAAGCACACGGATGCGAAGACTTATGAAAAAACATCTAAACCCTGTCATGTGAATATTGGTATATATTGGATAGCTCTTGCTGAATACTCTCAGATGAGTACCCATTTGCCAGGGTTTCAGTCATTTTAATGATTTTTTGCATGATTTTGTATCGGCCAAATTAGCCACCAGCAGCATAAGGGTTAAGCTGAGCACTACTGTTCTGAGGCGAGACAGTAATTATATGTAGCGTTATACTTTTGACAGGATGTAGAAGTTGCATAAAATGTTTTATGCTGCCATTTTTTCTCAGGCTAGACAGTAATGATATTTTAAGCAGAATATAGAAGTTTCCTGAAGTCTTTTATGCTGATATTCTACTCAGGCCAGACTGAGGAAAATCATAGTTCATGTAGGAATACTTATGGGAAAGTATAGGAAGTGTGCTAAGAAGTTTCATGCAGCCACTGTTTTCAGGCTGGACATGTCTGTCCAGTTCTCAGGCCAAACAGAGGAGCTTAGGCCTAAAAAATTGCTTGTTTCCTGTAACAGTCCGAAAAAATAGGCTAGGTAGGTTGGTAAAAAAAATTTTTTTTGGATAATTTTTTTATTTTTTTCAAAAATGTGTTTATGCATGTTTTATGTTGTTAGGGTAGGAGTTGGAAGGGTGGAAAAAACTTAAGGGTGGGGATTTGTTTGAGTAAAAACTTGTTAGGGCCTAGGGTTACAGGAGAAAAACAACTTTTTTAGGCTTGAGTGATACTCATGTCAGAATAAACAAGTTGCATAAAATGTTCTATGTTGCCACAGTAATTAGGCCAGACAGAGGAACTTAGTAACAATTGTGACAGAATATAGAAGTTGCATAAAATGTTTTATGTTGCCACTGTACTCAGGCCAGACAGAGAAACTTCATAACAATTGTGACAGAATATAGAAGTTGCATAAAATGTTTTATGTTGCCACTGTACTCAGGCCAGACAGAGAAACTTCGTAACAATTGTGACAGAATATAGAAGTTGCATAAAATGTTTTATGTTGCCACTGTACTCAGGCCAGACAGAGAAACTTCGTAACAATTGTGACAGAATATAGAAGTTGCATAAAATGTTTTATGTTGCCACTGTACTCAGGGCAGACAGAGGAACTTCGTAACAATTGTGACAGAATATAGAAGTTGCATAAAATGTTTTATGTTGCCACTGTACTCCGGCCAGACAGAGGAACTTAGTAACAATTGTGACAGAATATAGAAGTTGCATAAAATGTTTTATGCTGCCACTGTACTCTGGCCAGACAGAGGAAATTAGTAACAATTGTGACAGAATATAGAAGTTGCATAAAATGTTTTATGCTGCCACTGTACTCTGGCCAGACAGAGGAACTTAGTAACAATTGTGACAGAATAAAGAAGTTGCATAAAATGTTTTATGCTGCCGATGTACACACACCTAACCGTGGAGCCAAATTCATTTTTATGCCATGACACATTCAGGCTTCCCCTTCATTGTCGGTTTGCTCGTATATAATGGATATATAACACAGGGTTAGCAAACAGTAGATGCTTATGTTCTCCCAGACTGTTTTATGCCTCCCTGTCCTCACAGGCAACAGAGCTGGAGCATATACTGTTTTATGCTGTTACAATTATTATTCACACACATTTTATCGGCACTAATTATTTTTATTCCTCCACAGACTGGGTTATGGTTTCCTATCCGTATGTACACTACACAATGGAGTGTCGTTAAATGTTTTATGTGGTCCTGCAATTGTAGAATTGTTTATGCACCTAATGTTCTCATGGCATATGCTTGGCTGACGTACGTAGGAGTAACATTATCTATCTTGTGCTACTACCTAGAACAGGTGCTGCAGACCTATGGATAGACAACATTAGTCTTAGCCAGCAGGGCGTCTGGGTGTCAAAATCACCCCCCAAGACACCAAAATATTTCAGTGAGTAATTTCTTAAAATGTCACTTATAAGCATTTAATTGGATTTTTTCCACCTCAATTCAATTATCTGGACATTATATGGATAATGTGGATATTTTGCCTTATTTCAATAAGGAAAGACGTACATGTCTATGGTTGTAATCTTTCAAGGGTATATATACTATATAGCGATCTACTTCGAAAAATAGGACACCCAAAAAGTTTGCCAATTTTGGGCACCCAGTTTCTAAATCCTGGCTAAGACCCTGAAATTAGACAGTATGAACTACTTTATGCTACCAAGTACCAATATATGTGTGCCATCGGAGATACCGTAATTTCGCGTGTATAAGACGCACCCGTGTATAAGACGCACTCCTTGTCCAGGCCTTTAAAATGATGTATAGACCTTAGCTTTGTGTATAGTGCGCACCCCCTTTTCGGAATTATTATAGGAAATCAACTCCTCATGAATAACGCTAGAAAGCCAGTAAAACGCATATTGAGATGAGTGAAATGTGACATCACCGTGACATCAATGCGTATCACCCTGTGTCGGTACTCACTACCCATTGTCCTAGGCACGTCACATGGATTGTAATCAGTAAATTCTAGCGGAGGGTGGTTCGGTAATTACAATTCATCAATGACGAGGCAAACATCGATGGGCATTGTCCTGGCCGCATTATAATTGTAATTGGCGATCTCCGAGTGGCCTGGTAACTCGATGTAAAACACCCTATATTTCTAGCTTTGTGTATAAGACGCACCCCCGATCTGAGTGTAAAAATTAGTGTAAGAAAGTGCGTCTTATACACGCAAAATTACGGTATGCACCCACTGTAGGTAAATCGCAGACCTTAGGCATATCCTAAATTATTTTATGCTACCACAATGTGTGGCATGCATTAGGGGTAACATTTCTTTTATGCAACCACAATATATGTGACAGACAACAGGCGGAGAATGAGCTGTCTTATTGCTATGACTACATACATAACAGACAGGAGCAGCGTGGATTACTTCATGCTTCTGCAAAGCTGTTGGCAGGTGGAAACAGGAGCACTGTGATGTTTTCACTGAGAGTAGCTTTTTCAGGGCGACACCACAATTGTTTTATTGCTCCACATTCTTGCCAGGACGGCTGAGCATCTTTTTTAGCACCCGCAGCTGTGGGTTATTTTAGTTATCTATCTTCCCTGTTTATTGCTGGCTATTTTGAAGGCATTACAGAAAGCTTTGGTGGATTTAGTGACAGGATCAACTTTGTAGGTCATAGTGTTTATGGAGTACTGCTTGTGTGTTTCCATAGATCTTGATGATCTGTCTTTCTCACTCAGAGCCCTGCTGCTGCACCTAAACCTGGAGCAAAATATGTTGTCATATATATGTCTTGTACTTTTTAAAAGTGAATGAGTTCTTGTATAGGATAATATGTGGTAATGTTCAGAAAATCACAGATTAAGTCATAAGTGTAAGCTCATTGTATACTAGTTATGTCTATGGTGCTTGGTCTTAGCCAACAGGGCATCCTTAAAAAGCACCCCTCAGGACAACCACATTTTTTTGTGAGGAATTTCTTAAGATGTCAATCTCAAGCATATAATTGAATTTTTTCATCTCCATATAATTCCAATGACATTGTATAAGGATAGCATGCCTTATTTTCATAAATCTATACATGTTTATGGTTGAAATTTGAGTATATTGTTTTCTGTGTTAATTTCTCTTCCATATGTAAGTGTGTTCTTATTCAAAACTGTCTGCCGTGATAGTCATTATGTGTGACTAAGTGTATACATACTAACAAGTGGCTTCACAGTTGGGTTGTTATTTAGTGAGGTGCCATTGTACTGTAAGTTACAATTATTCCACAGTCAGGCCAGGAAAAAAATAGTGTTTGTTTCCTGTAACATTCTGAAAAAAGATAGGGTAGGTAGGTCGGTAAAAAAGAATTTGCATGATTTTTTTGGTCAAAAATGAGTGTTTTATGCATGTTTTACGTTGATTGGAGTTGGGAGGGCGGAAAAAACATAAGGGTAGGATTTTTTTTTGGATAAAAACATGTTAGGGTAGGGTTACAGGAAACAAACAACTTTTTTTAGGCCTCAAAGAGTACCTCGCGTGAGAAGTGTGTGAGAAGTGTGTTGCAACGGGCTGTTTTCACGGTTTAACAGTATGCTATACGAATAGTAAGGGCATTGGCCTGCAATTGATCATACTATCCTATGGGCAGAACCAGTTCTTGGAAATGGCCCTTATAATTACCTGGGCTTAACACTAAGACCCACCTGTCTGTCTACACATGTAAGCAAAGGTATTCTAAAGCCACATGGTTCTAAATTGATTGCCCTTACCAAAGCTGGGAACACCCAGGGGCCAGGGTGAAATTATAAATCATATATTTAAAGGGATGCCATTATTGGTAGGTTAGACTACTTTGAAGAAAAGTCAGATTACCTTTAAATATTGAATAAATATTACCACTTTTAGCCCTAGCAGACAAGGAAAAATCGACAATACAGGAGTATCATACTTCATTTTTTTTTTATTGTGATTCATTTTCTAATATGATGTATGGCTAGTAGAAATTACATTAGGGCTAGTTGTTAGGGGTACTAGCCCTTTCGGACCACTAAAACTCCTTGTCAAACCCTAGCTAGGATCAGGGATCTGTATATATTCCCAGATCTGCTAGGACATGTGGCTCCCCAAGTTGACAAAACGCTAAATGTTTTGGCTTTTTGGCTAGAATTTCAATAGTTCCTAATATTTACCTTGTATCAGTGACCTATAAATATATAAACTGAGGTATATATATACATCTCTGCTTGTATTGATCATTTTAATGAATGTTTAACTGAAGGTTAAACTGTCTCTTGTCTAGTGAAGTGAACACAGTAATGTTCAGCAGTTTGCCCCCATAAGGCCAGTAGCTCTGTATTATGACCCAATGACACATTTCCCTAGAAAAATATATCTCTAACAGCAATCAATTTATAGTATTCAACACATCCATGCCTGGAGATCTCCTTGACAAGTGTCGTCTGGATATACAATACTTTTAAGAATAACTTGGAAATTAATATAAATTTATAAAATATTTGAAAGAGACTTGTCGATTGGATTCTGGTCAACGTTTCCTCTTCAAATATTTTTTGAAAATTAATTTTCATTAGAGAGATATTACCAAACACGTCATGCATGATCAGGTGTTTTTGGGCACTATACCAGGCAAAGATGGGTTAAGCATGGATCTATATATCGTTTTTCATATCAATATCCTTCAGTTAAAGAATAAACAGAATGGAACAGCTTATGCACTGCCTTTTGTAGTATATTCTAGCTTTTAGATTTGGATCTATATATATATCTATTATATAGTATATATTTTTCATCAATACTCTTCAACCAAAGACCAACAAATACAGAAGCTGTCCACTTGACTTATGCCATGCCTATTGGGAGTCTATTGAATAGTTTATAAAGAGCACAGTTCAAATCTATTGAGAGCAAGCCATCTGTATGAGATCAAAAAATATTGGTGAGACTGACTTTACCATATATTATTATTATATTTGCAGAAAACGCAGAAGCAACAGCTGTAGGAATATAGGAAGATCCATTTTTTTAAACCACTTGAATAGTATGAGTGGCAGATTTACTACTGCAGTTCTGCTTTAATAGGAATTGCCTTAAGTAGTCAGGGCCCATAGTTGATTGATCTAAACTAAAAACCTACATTGAGGATTTAGAGAGCAAAAGTATATGCTCATTAAAATTTCAAGAGGATTTAGAAGGCATAGTATATATGCCCATTAAAGATTCACGATTCTATTCAATTGCGAAAGAGGAAATATAACACAGGTCTATTTCCTGTTTGGGTTGTAGGAAGGCAATTTGGTATAATATTCACTATTTTCTGCCATTTGAGACTTAAAAATGATTTTATAAAATTTTTATAGAAATGGCTATTTCCGGCAAACCATATAGAATCTGGCTCAACATATTGCATATGTGGCCATTAAAAAAAACTGGCAAAATATATGATGTACTTCAAACACATGTGTGCGTACATTTTGAATGGAAATGGCTTATTTCTGGCGCACCATATTGAATCTATGGCAAGGATTGACAAGTAACAAAATTGGCAAAATATATGCTCTGCCCCAAACATGTGTGTGCTTACATTTTGAATAGAAATGGCTTATAAATTCCTGGCTCGACAATAAGTCGACATATCAAGTCTAGACATGGCAATAATAGGCAAATAATGAACCATTCAAAATGGAAGGTGTGCCTCAAACACATGTGCGCTTTCCTATTTGTTTTGATAATGGCTTTTTCTGGCATAACATTTAGAATGTCTGTTATGATTTATTTGTAGGATATCCTGTTATACCAACTCAATAATTGGCACAATAATTTTAACGTTATGATTTATTTGTAGAATTTTCTGGTATATAACAATTTTTATGTGAATAGCAATAAAAGTGGATTATAAAACCTACATCACATGATTCGATGGACAAGGATGAAAACTGTATATTTTTGTGCACTATTCACAGCTGCTACGTGTTGAGCTTAATATACCAGGAGTGTGAAATAACTGCCGTAATGAAAAAAGAGGTAATTATAGGTTCTCAGTACTGCATACTGAAGCCCTGACTGATGATATTTTTACTTCAGAAAAAGCATTTTTCGAAAATATTTGAGTGAAAACCTACATTCAAAAACAAACCCAAAAGGTCCCTTCCAAACATATTTCCAATATATGCTTTATGATAACCCTAAAGTTAATTTTGAAATCATACTAAACTCTGCCTGATACTATGGTAAGAATATATATAATTATATGTAGTACTTAATCAAATTATGAAATTATGTTCTTTTGATTTGAGAATAGTTATTCAGAACCCAACAAACATTTTTCCTGCAATCTTTTTTATCTTATTTTTATTTTCATTTATTAAAGTACAATTTGTCAAGATAACACATTTCAAGGGAATCTCCGGGCATGAATGGGTTAACCTGCCAATTCAATCAGGATGCCAGTTAGCTTCTCAATCAGATAAGTTAGATATATACAGATTCAGACCAGGTTGATAAGTTTAGTCAGGTGGAAATGTTGCTGCCACATGTTTCTCATTATGTTCCTGACTAGAATATGGCAAATCAATTTTCCTTCATCATTAGCCTAGAATGTAGGCTGCATAGTCTTAGCCAGCAGGGCATCTGGGTGTCATATGGCATAAGTTAAGGTACACCAAACCTACAATAAATTTACCTTGGATGTTAATAAAACTACAAGAATATTAATACCAAAGCAATACAACATTACAATAGCAATGCAATACAGTGTTGTTGAAATGCATCATCTTATTAAAAAATCATTCCTTTAATATTCAAAAATATGGTTTAAGTATGTATTTTAGTACTAGCCAAAACATCCCTTTATTTTTTTACTTCTGTCCCGGCTGTTTGCTTACTTAGATTTTTGTGTATTAAAAAAAAAAATATATATATATATATATAATATATGTTTGATAACCTCCCTCTCGACCCTGTAAAATTGGTCTAGGAAGGATCCGGGAACCAATAAATCAAGTAACCGTCGCCTACAGGGTGATTGATCATGAAAGTTACCTGCTTTCCAACTCAATTATTAAACCTCACAAGGCATGGATTGATCCAGTCATGAGTTACCTGCTGTTTTAAGTACACATTGTGTTAATAGCATGGAATCTCTATTGCAGAGCTATCCAAGGTCAAATGCCTGTCGCACAATTTGAAAAGTCTGTCACAAAATAACATTTCTACCTATGACCCAGAGGTGGTAAAAGAACAGTTGACATTTTTATGTGAGGGTTAGTGCCATGGTCTTAGCCAGCAGGGCGCCTGGGTGTCTTTTTGGACACCCAAACCCTTAAAAAGCACCCCTCAGGACACCCAAATTTTTTTGTGAGGAATTTCTTTAAATGTGAATCTCAAGCATATAATTGATTTATTTCATTGTCATACAATTCCCATGACCTTGTATAAGGATATCATGCCTTATTTTGATAAATATAAACATGTTTATGGTTGAAATCTAAGTATATTGTGGTCCCCCTTAAAAATTTGGACACCCAAATATTTTACAATGGCTAATTCTAGGCACCCAGTTTCTGATTCCTGGCTAAGACCCTGGTTAGTGCACAGTAAGTTCTCAAGTGGACTAAATATAAACTTAAACATGTATGTACCATTATGTACTCATGTTCATGGTGTCCTTTAGGGATGGGGACCGGAAACCGGTTCAAACCGGCCTGAGCATTGCGGTTAACCAGTCAAAAACCGGACCTCCCTCTAAACGGTTTGGTTTTCTATGCATGCACAGGGTTCCTGGAGGCGTAATTAAACTGTCAGCACCTACCTCCTCGCTGGCCTCACAATGTCTGCCAAGCGCGACGATCAAACAGCCATTTCAAAATTTCTCAAGTCTGGTACCCTGCCCACTTTCACTATGCTCAGAAGCCTTCTGAGCGTAGAGAAAGTGCCCAGGGAGCTAGTATATATAGGAACTTTCAAGAACTTTCCAGTTCAGGCAAGTTCAGCCACGCATTCCATTGCGTAGTTTCGTATCCAAGAAATGTCATTAATAAACCGTTTAGGAAACCGTGATAAAACCGAACCGTAGAAGCAAAACCGAGAACCAAACCGAACCGTAGAATTCTCAATGATCCCCATCCCTAGTGTCCTTACATGTAAGCTATCGAGAGAGTAATTTTAAATCAATAGCCTTATTCCTCCAGAGTATTAACTGCTTAGATTTAGGGATAATCTGATTTATATGCCTCTAACACATGGAAAAGGTCGCTATTAGGGGAGGCTTGTTTGACTCTAAGTTGATTTCAAGTCCATACTTCAATGGCGCTTATTTTAAACCCACTGACCAGTTGTTACAGATTTCACTTTGATGGATGTAGTTCCAATAATCGCTGATTGGCAGGTAAGGATTACTAATTGCATTCCAATTGTAAGCAATTGATAGGTGGTGTCCAGCGTCTTACCTGCTTGTCATCAACTTATCTATATAAGCTGATGCTCCCATGAGTGTATTCAGAGTTAATCAATCAACTCATAGAAACCATCCTGTTTTTAAGGTTAGTGTTCGGAATCGGTCACAATTTTCAAGATCGATCATCGGTCCATCTGAACGACCGATGACCGATTAATAATCGAAGTTGTGTACATGGTTTTCCGTGTCGCCATTGCTGTTTACTTAAGTCATAAGGTACCGCGACACCTAGCGGTATCAACACACACTAGCGTAATTGCGTCATGCGCATTTGCACTATTGTGTGCCGATAACCACAACAACAATGGCGGCATCGTAACATCGCCTCAGCACGCTCAGAGAGTTGGATCTGGAGCGGTCCAGCAGTGTTTCCTCTTTGGTGGGGCAATAAATACGTAACTAAACTTTTTTCTCAGATTTTCTGACAGGCAGGATTACCGAAAGTCCAGCTATTTCTTTGAATAAAATTTTTATCCATGTTCGTTTTTTTGTTCGAACATGTGAAATTGCGTTCGATCATCATAATCGGAGGCACAAACGAACGCTGTTCGGCTTGTTCGAACAATCGGACGAACACTATTTAAGGTCCTTGGAAATTTGCTTGTTGCACACTGTCATGTGCATTAGTTTGCATGTCAGAATATTTATAAATTATGATGCCAATAAATATGGCAATGCGATAGCTTGGACAGGCCTGTATTGGGTGTCATGTTGACATTGTATTAAGGTTTCTAACCTTGCTATGAATAACCTGCTGTTTTCAACCGCAAATTGTGTCAATATTATAGATTTTCTTATGGGAATTCTGTTGATATTGAGTTAACCAACTCATGCTCGTACCAGTCAAAAAAGGCCTGGCTGTATTGCTGATATCTCCATAACAAAAGCATCTGTGGGTAAGATCTTAATGGTGAAATTTTGATTGGAATAGAGATAACAATTCTTTGTCAAATATTTGTGAATTCGCGCTTCATTTCTCCAATCTCCATTATTCATTATTCATTATCTCCAAAATATCACAACGCCATATGACACATTTTGATGAGTATACTCTGAACATGAATGGGTTAAGATTATGAATTATCTGCTATTTTAAGACACATATTTTTTATTTTTAGATATTTTTTGTTTATTCAGCTGCATGTAAATAGAAATACAGTTACATTGAGATGTGCTGTACAAGCAGGAATGCAATTTGTATGGAAATATTATTGCAATGACAGATACGATATATATTAATTTAAGCCACAAATTGCGTCAGTTGTGAAGGTTCTCTATTGGGAGTTCCATTGACATTAAATTAAATTTTTTAGCCTTGTTATGAGTTATCTGCTGTTTTAAGCCACAGCTACAGATTGCTTTGAACAGTAGTGAAGGTTCTCTATTGGGAGTTGCATTGACATTGAATTACTTTCTAGATTTCTAGCCTTGTTATGGATATTGTACGCTGTTTTAAGCCAGGGATTGCTTCAGTAGTGAAGGTTCTCCATTGGGAGTTCTGTTTTCATTGAGTTACTTAAGATTTCTAGGGCTGTAGGTTTTTGTAGTAGCATCAGACCACCTGGGTACACCAGGGATTGTAAGGGTAAGCCTGTCTGCCAGAGCACAAGGCCACTAATTGCATCAACTGAGAAATTTCTCTGCAGAGAATTCTAGTGACATTGACACAGTGATTTCAGACCTTTAGCACTCTGGAGTACTTAACCCTTATTCTGCTGGTGGCTTAAATTTGGCCAATACAAAATTATGCTAAAAATCTGTAAAATGACTGAAACCCTGGCCATGGTCTTAGCCAGCAGGGCGTCTGGGTGCCTTTTTGGACACCCAAACCCCTAAAAAGAACCCCTCAGGACACCCAAATTTTTCAGTGTGGAATTTCTAAAAATCTCAATCTCAAGCTTATAATTGAACTTTTTCATCTCCTTATAATCCCCATGATATTGTTTAATGATATCATGCCTTATTTTGATGAATTTATACATGTTTATGGTTGAAATATGAGTATATTGTGATCCCCCTTAAAAATTTGGACGCCCAAAAATTTTACAACTGCCAATTTTAGGCACCCAGTTTCAAAATCCTGGCTAAGACACTGACCCTGGCACATGGGTACTCATCTGAGAGTACTCAGTGAGAGCTATCTAATGAATACCAACATGACAGGGTTTAGATAGTTTTCAAAAATATTAGCATCCGTGTGACGAAAATAGCCTTAGCATTAAAAGTGTTAATCCATTTGTGGTTTATGCCAAGGGTCTAATGGTGCAAACAGGGTATACCTGTGGTTAAAACAAGTGTTACTTTGAAAGAGTGTAAAAGATGCGTTAATTTCATGGAGAATTTTAAAACAAATAAATAGATAGAAAAATTAAATACTTATTTTTACAGCATTGCCTTGATAAGGGCAATAACTGTACTAGGCCAGCAACAGTAGCCTATTTTATTACGTGGGTCAGTGTAAGCTCACAAGACAAACTGCTCAATTGATGCAATCATCATGCAATTAGCGTTTTGATGCGACAAGTAACTGACTAGCTAAGTACTATTAAATTGGCCAATACAATTGCGGGGTAAAAGCGGCCTGACAATTTCGATGAAATCTTGTAGGTTTAAGCAGAGTTAGGAAGATATTAGAAGAAGAAATTTTATTCAGAACATTTCCAACAACTCTTGTTGGAATATTTTGTAAAACCATTAAATTCCAAAATTATTAGTATCGTAAATTCTGATGACAATTTCTAGAGGAACTCTTGGGCATGAATGCACTAAGAAATAAAATTGATCAAAACATAACTGTTTTTCTATAATTGGTTGGTTTACTGTGCAAGTCTAAGTTTAGCTTAACCACTTAGAGTATCAGCTGTGATTTAATTCATTCACGGCTGCTGGATTTAAAAAAAGAATCACTTTTTCCGGCTGACCTCAGGCCTAGATAGATTGTCGCAGGCACATATTTAAGCATCAGTGAACCGTGATTGGTTCACTTGAGTGCAGCTCGTTAAAGGTGCAAGTAGGTGGATAACCCATTCATCCCTAGGACGAACCAGAACAAAATATAGATATAGATAGATAGATAGAGATAGATAGATAGAGATAGATAGAGATAGATAGATAGATAGATAGATAGATAGAGAGAGAGAGAGAGAGAGAGAGAGAGAGAGAGAGAGAGAGAGAGAGAGAGAGAGAGAGAGAGAGAGAGAGAGAGAGGAGAGAGAGAGAGAGATATGACACCCTGCCTGTTCCACCCCTCTCCTCACACCCACTATTGGAAATCAATCCATCCCACAATGCAGCACACCATTCTGTCCTCGTGCAATAATGAAGGGAAATGCCAGCATGGCCAGTGATACCTCCGGTCAATCGATCCGTGAACTCTGGCTGTTAGCGGGCTGGGTGACATGCTAATTTCCTTCTCGCGTTCCAGCAGCAAATTACGGGGATTGACAGGGCAGGGAAGTGGCTTGATACCTTACACACGCCAATTGATGATTCCGTCGTTGCTGAGTGAGGGTGCTCAGGGATCAGAGAATATACTGAGGTCAGGGTATGACAGTAACTATAAATTGTTCTACGTTCCAGCCTGGTAGTGCCAGGGTCAGACACTTAGATTGTGGGCTAGGGGCCCGAAAAGGTCTTTCAATACAAATTAGTGGTCAAAAACAGGATTTCTGGTTATTTTTCACACTATTTTGGGCCCCTAGACTGAATAATCTAGGGGCCCACAGCAAAATTTAGGGGCATATGCCCCCGGGCCCCTGGGAAAGTGGAATCCTGAGTGCTTGTAGCTCCTGATATCTACCAGTGGGTACCAGGCTCTGACAACATGCAGTTATAGCCAGGGTTTTAGTCCGGATTGAGAAACTAGGGGCCCAAAATTGGCAATTGGAAAAAATTTAGGCTAGGATTTGTGCTGAGCCTGTTGAGCAAGATCTGCTGGCTGTGTAACCGGTGAATGACATTTGTGATAACAAGCAGAAACCATGTTGGTAGACCTATTTCGAGAACTACAACCCTTTTTTTCAGGTTTGTCAGCCTTAGGGCAAAATTGTAAAAACACCAATTCCCTCTGCTTTACTCTCAATCAACCAGTAAGCATTATAAACGTTATGTTAGGATCATTTCACCTCTAGTGCTGTGAGACACTTTTTCAGCAAGAGCGCCAGTGCCCTGAGGAAAGCATGGAAAAAAAATCCATCTAGTAACAAATGCCAAAAACCATATGTTGGGTTAAAACAATACAGCAGTACATTTATTTCATATTTTTTTTGCAAAATTACATTTTCTCTCAAATAGCATTCCCTTTCAAGCTGTGTTTGCCCTAGGGACACAAGGCAGTTGGGATCCCCCTTGTCCAAAGAATGTGACTTTCGTAATTTTTTACATGTGTGTGTGTTACCAATTTACCATAGAGACTGAACAATATTGATACAATGGTGTTCAGGATAATTTCATTGAGCATTTATATATCAGCATGCCATCAGGGCCAGCACCGACAGCTGGATATTTTCGATGAAATCTCAAGGTTGATATTGTATGGGAAAATTATTTCAAGAAGATAAGTTGATTAGAACACTACCAACAACTCTCCTCCAAACAGTTTGTATTAACCCTTCCAATGCTGAGGCTCTTTTCTTCCAAAGCACAAGGATGTGAGGATTTTGAAAACCATCTAAACCCTGACATGTTGGTATTCATCTAGCTTTCACTGAGTACCCTAAGATGAATACCCATGTGCCAGGGTTTCAGTCGTTTTTTTGGCTAAGACCCTGCTAAGCATGAATGTTAAAAAAGACCAAAGGTGATCTGAGTAGTGTAGTAGGGCATGAGGTTGGTTGTAGTTATGCTGTGGTATGTGGTTTTGTACTCAGGAATCAAAGACTTCTCAGTTTATTTATACTAGCTATTGTTCACAGGGGGTGCTGTGAAAAAACCTTGTGGAAGTCAAGAAACCATCAGGAGTACTTTGTAAAGCCTGAGGCACGTACTAGGAGTCTGTCATATCGTGCTCTACGGCATATCTGGGCAGGAAAAAAATGGGGAAACAGAAGACTTCAATAATACCCTCATATCGCCTCCAGTCATTGCCACAAGCAGTCAACATGTATTAGTTAGCGGGTGAGCTAGTATGTTAAGCAGGCGGAAAGAAATAGGATGCAGTATTCTAGTGCAACATGTGCAATAGTATTTTTTTTTCTTTTTGATTTTACATTTTTTGCTACTTTTTGCTAAATCGTGCTCACTTACTTGTTGATGCTAGAGGATAACGGAGTACTTCTGGAAATAGGAAAATTGTCCATTTCTTCATTTACAAACTTTATTATTTATTGTCACTTTTTCTGCCATATTAATGCTCAATCATGCTTACCCAATCGTTGATGGTGAATGAAAAGAGTGCCTGCGGAAAACCACTCTCTGCCGCAGACTATTCCCAAATCACTGGAAACTTTTCTCACATGCCTGAAGCCAGATTCAAACCAAGTACGTTTGGCAGCTGGACTAGCCTTGACCCTTATGCTGCTACTGGCCAAGTTGGCCTTTACAAAATAATGCAAAAATCCTGATAAATCACTCAAACCCTGGCATATGGGTACTAATCTGAGAGTACTCCTTGAGGGCTATCCAATGAATACCAACATGACAGGTAGGTGTCCACACCGGTATACCCGTACCGTGAGGTTACCGATACACAGCCCGAAAATACCGGTGATAAACCGTATAAATAGTAGCCGGTACTTTTTTACCGGTACTATGAATAAAATGCCTTGCTGCTGATATAGCAGGGGCATTTCACAGTAATTGGTCCGCAGACCTCAAATTTTCATAATGGATTTATGATATTCTTTTAACTTAGTTAAAAAAGAAAACATTCTAAGGTTCATGAATCTATAATTATTTTTTTTCTGACTTAAGTATATTTGGAGATATCGCAATTTTAATCCAAAGTTCTGTATTCCACAGGGTGCGAACGGGACATTTGAAAAATTGAGATATTTCAACTATATTTCTATATTTTTACTAATTACTTTAACAGACATGATAATTTATGGCTATGTAATCAAGTGATTATAGAAAAATAGCAGAAATATTTCAAAAGCATGCTTAAATGGCCTGTCCTAGATGCAGATGTCCCGTTCGCACCCTTTCAACTTCCAAAAGTTTTGATATTTTCAAAACTAGGCATGTCATTAAAAAATCAATAAGGAATCTCCTCCTATCCACTATATACTACATTATGAGTTATCAGAAATGTGTATTAACTCCATGTGTAGCAGTAAATTACAACTTTTAAAAAGGGTGCGAACGGGACAGTATGGTTGCGAACGGGACACTTAGGGTGATATTTCCATACTTGAACTCCCTCTCTACATATAGAAGATCACTGTACATTTGAATAAAGTTATCTGAGTATATAAGCTGGAAATGGAATCAATATTTCTGCAAATATCATTAGTTTTACTAGACTTAGGGTCTCATACCTATTTGGGAGCCTGGGAGGTACTGAACTCCTGCATCGAAAGGTCAATTTGGTATTCACCATTTCACCTCTGTGTATGGATACAATGGATACTTAGAGTGATATTAGCTGCTATTGATAAAGAGTAGCTTTTAAATTATGGTTTATATGCTTGTATAAGTTGTATTAGCTTCTTATTTGATTGAAAGGGGTGATTGTATGTACCTAAATGAAGTAATATCATCTGGATTTTACACACTAGAAAGTCACATCGAAATTAGATGATTCTTCATAAAATACTAATGTGCTGAGAAACAACCCCTTATGTATGGTGAATTCTGGTAATCAGATAAAAGCCTTTACATGTGTAGAATAGTTAATTCATGTTTTTTTGAAAATATATGGTAGCCTTCACTTTTGAGTGCATTATCAAGGATGCTTCGAGTTGAAATTCTGCTCCGTACTTTCAGCAGGTACCTTCCGTAACAGAAAATTAAAATTCTCCCTTGTAGCAGCATAAATTCATGCTTAAAAGTTTTTTTTTGCTGCTAAGCTTGGTGTAATATCCTAATATGATGGTTTTGCGCATTTTCCTAATGGTTTCTTGATAAAAAGACTTGTTTTTCTTCATGGGACAAAAGTGTCCCGTTCGCATCCGTCCCGTTCGCAACCGACTTCACATGATACATATCAAAATTCCTCTTTCATAAAGCATGTTTCTGGAAAACAAAGATAATCATGGTGTGCACAAGTATTTTGGTGATCTAGTCATGCTACTTATACAGATGTAGAGCTGGTAACAAAGCAGAAAATTTGAAAACGTAGCGAATTATTCAAAATGTCACGTCATAAGATTTGAAATTTCTTCCTTCTATCAGCATAAATATATGCTTAAAAGTTTTTTTTCTGGTGCTAAGCTAGGTATAATATCCAAATCTGATGGTTTTAGGTATTTCCCTAATGATTTCTTGATAAAAAGACTTGTTTTTCTTCATAGGACAGAAGTGTCCCGTTCGCACCCGTCCCGTTCGCAACCGACTTCACATGATAAATATCAAAAAATTTCTTTCATAAAGCATGTTTCTGGAAAACAAAGGTAATCATGGTGTGCACAAGTATTTTGGTGATCTAGTCATGCTACTTATACAGATGTAGAGTTGGTAACGAAGCAGAAATTTTGAAAGTAGCGAATTATTCAAAATGGCACGTCATAAAATTTGAAATTTCTTCCTTCTGTCAGCATGAATACATGCTAAAAAGGCTATTTCTGCTGCTTAGGTTGGTATAATATCCAAATATGATGGTTTTAGGTATTTTCCTAATTATTTCTTGGTAAAAAGACTAGTTTTTCTTCATGCGACAAAAGTGTCCCGTTCGCACCCGTCCCGTTCGCAACCGACTTCACATGATTAACATCAATATTTCTCTTTCATAAAGAATGTTTCTAGAAAACAAAGATAATCATGGGGTGCACAAGTATTTTGGTGATCTAGTCATGCTACTTATACAGGTGTAGTGTTTGTAACAGAGCAGAGATTCTGAAGTTAGCAAATTATTTTAAATCTCATGTCGCAGAGGTGTCCCGTTCGCACCTTGTCTTTTTTTAAACATAACTCTTTATTTTGAGAACGGATTTTTAAAATTGAAGTAGGTATAGAAAGCCATAGGTGGAATGGTTCATATGGACTGAAAATGAATGATTTCAAATCAGTTGTTAAAAAATTATACAGTGTTTTCTTCTGCAAATTGTCCCGTTCGCACCCTGCGGCTTACCGTGAAATGCCCCAGCAGGCAAGGCGGAAAAGAGTGCAGAGACGCAGGATCAGCGGGAAAAAACATCGCGATCGCGTCATCCAGTGCCGGCCGCCATTTTAACTGCACCACTATAGATACTAACGCGTGCAGTAGTACTTGGAAAAGTGTGGAGAGGGCCACGCTATGTATTTTACATGGTGCTAGTCCAGCCCCACCACACTTTTCCAAACACTAACGCGCACGACAGAATTTCGAAAACATCGACAAAGTAAAGAAAGTAACCAGTATCGATACCGTTAGCATACCGGAACCGTATAAAATATACCGTACCCGTACCATACCGTATAATTTTAACGGTATGGACCCCTAATGACAGGGTTTAGATGGTTTTCAAAAAAAATCTTTCTGTCTTGTAGTTGGATGAAAGTAGCCTCAGCATTGGAAGGGTGAAGACTAGTAAGATACCGAAAAGGGTCTGCTCAGCAACTCACAAGATATAACTGCAACTATAAGATATATATGAGCAACTCTCAAAAAAATTGTTAACTTATATGTATCCTTACCTGCAACTATAAGATATAAGGGGAAACTGCGTTCTAAGCACACTAAAGATATACTATATCTAACAGCCATCTATAGAGAGAATATTGTATCCCAACTTGCACCCGACTTACTTGGTCAATGATATCATCATCAAAAATGTGATATCAGGGATTTACGCTAGGAGAATTTTAAGTAGGGCTAAGAGTATCATGAGCTATTAACCTTACTTGACCTACAGTATAAATCTCTTCTTTCTTGTTCAAGGTTAATTTTTTGCTGCCGTATCCTCTTCCTATCTTTCATCAGGTTTATATTGGGCATGTCAGCACTTGGGGTGAGAGATTCTTGACGATCTTGAGCTGTGGGGCTTAACCCTTATGCTGCTTTCGGCTAATTTGGCCAATACAAAATGATGCAATAAAAAACTGAAGCCCTGGCACATTGGTTCTCATTGGTTTTCATCTGAGAGTACTTGAGTAAGAGCTATCTAATGAATACCAACATAACAGGATTTAGATGTTATTCAAAAATCTTTGCATCGTTGTCCTTTGGACAAAAGTAGCCTCAGCATTGGAAGGTTAACTGTTTCACACCTGGAGTGCACACATGGTCTGACAATGAACATAACTTACCTAATGGAGCGATGTTGGAAAATATTTGAATAGGGATTGTTAAAGCCAACAACAACAATAACAACTATCAGCGCAATATTTTCAGGATACTGTTTTGTTATCAAGACAGTTGCATATATGTGCCAGGTCATGTTATACTTCATATTGGAAATTGCAGCTGGAATGCACATACAGATTGACAACTGTAAATAATATTTTAGGATGGATTATAAAATCTAACAGAGACAACAACTTTCAATCAAAACTTTTTCCAAAACATCGCTTTGTTATCAAGATATTTCAATGCCTTTATTTCAAGCCTGGCAAGGATGGATTGATGATGTTAATCCCTTCCAATGCTGAGTCTCCTTTCATCCAAAGCACATGGATGCAAAGATCTTTGAAAACCATCTAAACCCTGTCATGTTGGTATTCATTGGAAGGCTCTCACTGACTACTCTCAGATGAATACCCATGTGCCAGGGTTTCAGTCATTTTTCAGGTTGTTTGCATCATTTTGTATTGGGCAAATTAGCCACCAGCAGCATAAAGGTTAAAAACATGTGAAAAATCCTGTGTCAATAACTGTATCTCATTAACTTTCTTATCTGAAAAAATCATTGTTGAGAAAGGGGTATGAAATCCATCCAAACAGTTAATAGGGTGGATGTTCATAAATCTACCATATTCATGGCTTATGCCACCAATGCAATGATTTTTGTAAAGCATTTGAACCCTGTCATTTTGGTATTCATTTGATAGCTCTCGCTGAGTACTTTTAGATGAGTACCCATGTGCCAGGGTTTCAGTCATTTTTCAGGTTTTTTGCATCATTGTGTATTGCCCAAATTAGCCACCATCAGCATGAGGGTTAAAAAGCTGCTTGTATTCAGTATCCTGACTCATGTTTCCTACTAAGACATGTCTCCAGGCCAATCCCATCAATTTATTATAGAGACATGTTCATTATTCATTCTGCCTGCAGCCCAGTGCACTGATGAAATTCACCTGAAAAATTAGGATGCTGACAGATAGATTGTTTCTTCATTGTACCGACATAACACGGAATACAATATGAAGGGGATACCATGGTTTTCTGTTCTGCTTAGTGATATGGCCCTATGACATTAGGGGGGAGGGGGGGGGATGTTACTTTTCTGTTGTGTTTAGTTCAAGATTGCTTCTTCATTGTACCAACATAACATGGAATACAGTATGAAGGGGCATACCATGGTTTTCTGTTCTGCTTAGTGACATGGCCCTATTTATAACAAGGTGCTTTTTCATGGTTTGGGTGTCCAAAAGACGCCCAGATGCCCTGCTGGGTAAGACTGTGTTTGGACATCTAGGTCTAAAATCTAAGGCAAGTTTGCTGAACTGACAGTCAGTGACAGAGACCTTTTAGGGGGCTGACCATGATTTATTTCCTGTGCGCAGTAGAGCATGCGACAGGTGGGAATTGTGGTGAAGGCTGTGCCGAGATAGCATTGGTGTCTTTGTGATTTTACGCATGTGCACTTTTGTCAGGAGTTAATACAGGGGGAGATTTATGCAGTCAATATCCCCTGTTTGCAGAGGGATATAATATAATATGTAACATTCCTAGTCGTGTCATGTTCACCCTTCTTGTCAACCTGGGACATTCATTTCCGTCGCTGCGTTCACCAATAGAAGTTGTCTACATTGTCACTCTTCTACATACCTTGTCTCTTTCATGTTTGTTCATGTTTCTCACATTGTCACATCATGTTTGCTACTTGCTCTTTTTTCAACTCATGATTCTATTTTTTGGAAATGTACTTGTAAAAGGAATGCCATTGATTTCATTGTGTCACCAAAATATAGTCACAGTTACTGATGGAAGTATATGGTATACCACCAGGTTAGATGCAGTTGTACCTAGAAATGAACATGTGACTGGTATTATTTTATTCAAAATTGATTGAAATTAACAAAATTAATCTAATCTGATTTCTGTGAGGTTGTCTACATGCTTGAATTACTGATTATCATTGGACTTGAGTAGTTTCGTAATTTAATTGGATTTTTTCTATTCTTTCAGGTAGGTGACTGAGAGTCTTAATTTCATCAAGATGATTGAAATATCAACTGTATAAATGGTATGTAACACATTTTAATCATTTACTTAGCAACACTGATGTTAAAACCTTACTTTCACCATATGTTTTGATTTTACCTTGAATTCTTCAAAGATCTCCAGACAGCTTTAAATGACACTTCATAATATAACTCATTCACACTCAGAGTTCCTCTAGAAAGAATTGTCTGTTACTCTCATACCTTCGAAATTTACGTTGGAATGAAGCGAAAATTCACAAAATATTTGAAGATTGTCTTCTGGTATACATTTCTCCTTAAAAATATCTTCCAAAAAATACTTTTGTTTGTAAAATATTTCCAAAAGCGTCAGGCCTGTTTTGGCTGTTCTGGATGTAATTGGGTTGAAAACCTATCCATGCCGATATAGTCACCATACTTGGAAAAATCCATCGATATCTCATCTTTTAGTTAACTTTTCACATTTCAGAAATACATGGCGAGAGTGTGTTTTAAAAAAGAAATTCAGATTCAGATAATTTATTCCATTAAATGTTCTGAGTATGGGTTCTCTCAGCGCAAAAAAGTTATTGTGCCTTAGCTTTGGGGAACCCCTTCGGGCCTTCCTGCATAAAAAATCATAATTCCGAGACGTGTACATTGTAGACCTGCGGCATGAATATTTGATTCTTTTGTGTCTGTCCGGTGGGCATCTCCCAGTTGTGATAAGTGCCCCTCCATTTTTGATGAGTAACAACGAAGTAACAAAGTTAAAATGTTAGAGCTACTCAGAGAGCTACTAATAGAAATTAGAAATTTCCTAGAGTGCTCCGCGAGTGCTCTAGGGATGAGGGGTGGTAATATCTGGTCAGCTAAGGCAGGCTGTGATGGCGTGGTTAGGGGGTAAATCATGAATTATTGCCAGCTTAACCCTTATGCTGCTGCTGGCTAATTTGGCCAATACAAAAATAATGCAAAAATCCTGAAAAATGACTGAAACCCTGGCACATGGGTACTCATATGACAGTACTCAGCGTGAGCTTTCCAATGAATACCAACATGACAGGGTTTAGATGCTTTTCAAGAATCTTAGCGTCCTTGTCCTTTGGTCGAAAGTAGCCTCAGCATTGGAAGTGTTCAGGAGGTAAATCATGAATTATTGCCAGCTCTCCAGGGTAGCGATGGACAGGTGTTGTGGATGTAAGAGCAATCTGTGGCCTTTATGGCTGAGTGCTTTCGGGGATGTAGATGGCCGTAACTGGAAGAAAGAGCTAGTTAACCTTTTCCATACTGAGGCTACTTCCGCCCAAAGGACAAGGACGTGTGACAAGACATAACCTGTAATAAAACGTTAACACAGGAAATTTTCGGAAACATGTCCAAATGAGTACATATTAGGTTTTTCACTTAATACATACAGATTGTATCTAAAAAACCTGTTTTAAAACTCCTTTTACTGATACTGCTTATTGATTGATCTAGGTATATATATAAATGCTACTAAGGCTGGTAGACTGTCACCTGATAACAATATTAGTATAACTGTCACCTGATAACAATATTAGTATAACTGCTCCAGGACCAATTATTCTTAAGGTATGGTATCGTTAAGGAAATATTGATATCTTATTGTATGGTGAAAATTTCAAAGGTACCAATCCCTTTAACCCTTATGCTGCTGGTGGCTAATTTGGTCAATACAAAATGATGCAAAAAAACGTAAAAAATGACCAAAACCCTGGCAAATGGGTTCTCATATGACAATACTCAACGAGAGCTTTCCAATGAATACCAACATGACAGGGTTTAGATGGTTTTCAATTTTTTTGGATCCTCGTGCTTTGGACGAAAGTAGCCTTAGCATTGGAAGGGTTAAGGGAAAGACTTATCAATGGGCTAAGCTTTTCTTGGGTTGAGATTGATATTCAAGTCTGATCCTCTCAGTGTTTGCATGGGTGAAGAGAAATGGGGGTGTTTAGACCAGGCACATTATTCTTCCCTGAAGTATCCTGCCTAAAGGTACCAATCGTGCCTGTCGCTTGCTGCCAACACTAAGTGTGTACAGCCAGCCGGATAATGGAGGCCTAGTCTCCAACATTTCTGGCCATCAATTTGACGATAAGTAATGCTCACATGCATGCTGTGAATACCAACTTTGCTTAACCCATTCATTCTCTATCTTCGTAGAGCTTTTTCTGGGTTCTCTGACCATTTCAATATGAACTGGGATTAGGCTCGAAGGATTTAGAAACTGGGTGCCCGAAATTGGCAATTGTAAAATATTTAGGCATCCTATTTTTCAAGGGAGACCACAATATTTTTAACCCTTAAATGCTGTTGACCGTGGCTAATTTGGCCAATACAAAATGATCCAAAAAACATGAAAAATGACAGAAACCCTGGCAAATGGGTACTCATCTGAGAGAACTCAGCGAGAGCTTTCCAATGAATACCACCATGACAGGGTTTAGATGGTTTTCAAAAGACTTAGCGTCCTTGTGATTTGGACAATTGTAGCCTTAGCATTGAAAGGGTTAACCCACTCATGCTCTGTTCTTGTTTTTTCTGGGTTCCCTGACCAGGGTCTTAGCCTGGATTTCAAAAATGCCTGTTCAAAACAGCAATTCCAAAATATCTGCCTGTCCAGATCTAGCCTCTTATCTACTTCAAATCCTTATACCAACTACATTTGATAGTCTATTGTGGCAAAGAAGCCAATTAACACTTCAGCTATGTCCTGAAAGATGGTTTGTTAGGAAAATATTTGGTCATTACCCCAAAAAGTCAAAATTGAAAATTCTTTTGCCTAAACGAAAAAGGAGGTTTTCAGGAAACTGCCTGTCCAAAAGACAGACAGGGCGGGTCCTAGCTATAAGTCCCTATCCCTGACCCTTTCAATATAAACTTGGGACAGGATCTTAGACAGGATTTAAAACTGGGTGCCCGAAATTGGCAATTGTAAAAGATTTAGGCATTCTATTTTTCAAGGTAGACCCCAATATACTTCACAATAGATTTTCGTTGTCCCTGGAACAAAAAAAGACAATTTTCATTTCACAAAATTCTTATCATAGAATAGTGACTGTGTATTATCATCTCAAGAATGTATTGGAGCGAACAAATCAGGCAAGAATCATGAATGGGCTGGAATGGCTTAACCCGTTAACACTCAGAATAGCCAAAACAGACCTGACAAATTTGGAAATATATTACTTACAAAAGCATTTTCTGGAAAACAAATGAAGGAGAAATGTTTAACAGAAGCCAAACTACAACTCTCCTTCAAATATTTTGTGAACTTTCTCTTTGTTCTCAAGTTATTTTACAAAGTATGAAAGTAGCAGACGTTAGGTTCTGATGGAGCTCTGAGTGTGAATGGGTTAATCCATTCACACCTAGAATTCTCTTTCAAAAGGGTGGGTCATCTGGGTCCACGATACCTTTGAAAATAACTAATAAACTCACTGAATATTTGTAATGCTCTTCAAGTGCTTTCCAAAATAGCATCTTGTCAAAAATATATCACTTAAACTGACAGGCCAGTGTTTGACACTACAAGCATGAATGGCCTAACCCATTAATGCTCACAGCAGCCAAAAGCAGTCTGACAGTTTTGATGAAATATCCAGGAAAAAGCTTGTTAAGAAGATATCTGATGGAGATATATTAATTAGGACGTTACTAACAACAACTCTCCTTCAAATATTTTGTAAAATCAACATCAATTTAAAAGTTCTAGTCAAAAGTATCATAGATGCAGACGAAAATTGCTGGAGGAACTCGTAAGCATGAAAGGGTTAACATTCCAGAGAGCACTTGTAAGAGAAATGTTAATAAGGACATTACCAACAACTCTCCTTCAAATATTTTGTAAAATAAACATCAATTCAAAAGCTCTAGTCTAAGGTATCATAGATGCTGACGACAATTGCTGGAGGAACTCATTTTTAACAGGGAGCACTTCGAGAAATATTAATCAGGACAAAATACCAACAACTCTCCTTCAAATATTTCGTAAAATCTTCATCAATTCAAAAGTTTTAGTCATAAGTATCATAGATGCAGACGACTGGAAAAACTCTTTAGCATAAATGGGTTAACATAGCCTAGCTACAAGGCTCTATTATGGTTTTACTTAATTATGTATAAAAGCCTGCACCTATACTAGATAGGGACCTGTGGCCTACTGAGGGAGATAATATTAGTTATCCTCCTTGTAAAAAAGGGATACGGCCTGGTATCTGCGTGAAGCCAGTCGTATCACACGAGGCCGGAGGCCGAGTGTGATACGACTGGCTGAACGCAGATACCAGGCCGTATCCCTTTTTTACAAGGAGGATAACGAATTTATCATCAGCTCCCCCCCCCCCCCCCCCCCCCCCCCCGCCTCCCAACTTGTATTGTTGACAATGGGCAAATTTCACAATGGGACCTAATGGGTAAAATTAACATTATGCAGAGTTGAGACAAAATGTACGTTCATCTATACACAACTTAGTGCTCCAAACGGGTTTGCCAAGTTTGGATGGCAAATTCGAGCGATTTGTCACAAAGAAAATGAAAAAAGCGGTAGCCAAAGTCGAGTCCCACAGGCTATATAGCAACGGAGATTTTCGTCAGACCTGACGCCGACCATACGGCAATTAATTCTCATATGTATGTGCAACATACCAACCTAAATCCATCTTATTTACTTTCTGCCATCTTTATTTTCATGTATACACCATGTTGGCAGACTAACATGCGCAAATAGTGTTTTAAACGCCAAAATAATCCGTCAGGCGGCAAAGTGAAGAGGAATGTCCGCCATTTTATTTTTCGTCGCCAAGGGTTCAAAACGAGGCTGTGACCTGTAAAACTTGAGGTCAAACCCATAGTTGCCATGGCGAAGTGGGATAAAACTTTGAGAGTGGGGATAAAACACTTATCCGGATCCTAACATTGCCATTTAATGAGAAGCAATGAAATACAATCCAGTACCCAACAGCAATTGACCAATCAGCTGCGAGTATCACAGTGGAGCTGATGATAAGTGTTAATATTTCCAACTGACCTCCTAGTATACCGCAGTGCCATCTATCCACAATAGAAGACATTTAAATATGGCCTGGGAGGCAGGCTAGGGTTAACATTGCAGGGAGCACTTAAGGCCTAACTTTATCACCCTGAGATAGTGTGTTAAAGCATCATGGGTTCTAATCTCATAGTGCTCTTGTAATGGGGCCCTAATGGGACTTCTGGTCTGTGAAGTGACAACTGGCAGGGTTGAACATGAGCGAGTGTTTGCGTTGGTGCTTTGAGCATTTAGACAACAAGTCTCGACAAGGGAGTCGGGTTAAGATTCAAACAAAGCCACCCACATACTCCAAACTAAAGATTGTCTTGGTTAAAATTAACATTACATCTCAGTTTTAAGTACATCCCAACCTGTGTTTGAGCCAGCATTGTTTCTCATTCTTTTATTAGGTGTATTTAACCTAAAAAAAAGAATAAATACCAACATGAAAGGGTTTAGATAGTTTTGAAAAATATATGTGTCCTTGTGCTTTAGATGAAAGTAGCCCCAGCATCGGAAGGGTGAAAATGTAGTTACACCTTTTTTTGTCTACCTGGGTGGTCTCTGAAAAACTTTCAGTCAAATATAAAACCCTGCTCTAGTTCTGAAATTGCTTACCAGGTGGTCACAGTAAGATCTTTCCTGTTACCAAATTGACCACCCTTGGCGCCATCTATCACCAGTCACATGAACTAAAATCTTGATACTGAGCGAAAGATATAAACCTAAAGAAAGAGAATTATATGATTAAATCATAGACCAGGAGCTATTCTGGCATTTACATACTGGTCTGGTCTTAGCCAGGATTTAGAAACTGGGTGTTTAAAATTGACATTTTTTTGTAAATTTTGTGGGTGCCCTATTTTTCAAGGGATAGCGAACCATAAGCATGCATTTACTTAGTGAGGAAAGGCATACTTAACCTTATACAATGTCGTGGGATTTATATTGAAGTGAAAACATTCAACTATTTGCATTTTTAGGAATTCTATATACCAAAGGATTGGGTGACCTGATATATATGCGATTTTGACGGTGTGGGTGTTGGAACGAAACCCAGACACCCTGCTGGCTAAGACCTAGACTAGCTCCTAGTCTATGATTTCATTAAGTTATGCTTTTCTCTATTCTGGTCTCTATCATTTGCTTAATGTCTAGGTGTTAGTTCCTGTGGCTGGTGATAGATGGCACCAAGGATGGTCACACTGGCCAGTCAAAATCATAAGAATCCAAATGAACCGAAGCTGGCCGCCTGGTGAGCCAAATAGAACTAGATATGGGTAGACATCTTAGAATGGTATATGAACATTAGGTAAGTCATTAAAGAAGCCTTGTTTGGCCTAGGACTAGGCTAGCTAAGACCCTGCATGCTGGAGTCAATGACCTACAGGTTCTAGGCATTTGTGAAGCAGGTGTGTGTGTGTGTGCTCTGATAACTACCCTCAGATGCCTAGCCTCTTGAGACATGTGTCCTCAATCCATCCTTGCCTGAACTCTAACTCAAGCCACAGAACATGTGCCCATTCATGCCTGGAATGCGAAAACATGCCTGACTGTTTTGGGGATATCTCTTTAACAAAAACGATTGTGACAAAATATTTGAAGGAGAAATATGATTTTGAATATAACTTACTACTCTCCTTCAAATAATTTTTGAATTTGTGCTTTATTCCAAAGTTATCATCAAAAGTATTATAGATCCAAACGACACTTGTCTAGAAGGTCACTAGTCAAGATTGTAGGGCTCCCGCGATACACTCGTATACTCGCTGCACTGCGGATTGCCCGCGATACGAATAGTATTCGAATATACGCATTTGTATATTCGAATACAGACGAATATACATAAAAATGAAAAGCCCTACCTGTTTGCGGCCATAGAAGTTGAGGAAATCACTTCAAATCAGCAGCGCTGAATGTGCTGAGTTTTGAAGTGCCTCCATTTTACGTTGTGGGTGCACGATTACTAATGCCGGTGGGCGCACGATTTCTTATACCGGTGTAACATGAAATCTACCCCCCTGGAAACTGTCCCCCCCGGGGGGAAAATTTCCTAGGTTTCCCAGGAAATTCTCCCCCCGGGGGAATATTTCCTAGGAAAATTTGCCCCCCGGGGGGGAATATTTCCTAGGAAAAATACCCCCCCCCCCCCCCCCCACCAGGCAAATCTGCCCCCCCGGGGGGGAGGTTTTCCTAGGAATTTGTACCCCCCGGGGGGCAATTTTCCTAGGAATTTGTACCCCTGGGAGGGCAATTTTCCTAGGAATTTGTACTCTCCAATATTTTTTTTCTAAGAAAATGCCAATACCCCTTCCCCTGTCAGGAGGAAGATTTGCAGTTTTCACCCTAAGGACAGTCCTATGATTCGGGGGGTAAATTTTCAGGGTGGGGGGAAAATTTCCTAGGAAATCTTACCCCCCTGGGGGGGGAGATTTTCAGGGGGGTAAAATTTCCTGGTGTACCACGAAATCTTCCCCCCCCCCCCCCCCCCCCCTGGAAAATGTGCAGTCTGGGCTGGTTGCATCACTACTATGATAAACACATAGGTTGAGAATGCCTGTTACTCCTGAATGTTTGTCCAACGTGCCTGCCATGTGTGAAGCATGAATGACCTTGAGGTGTGCCTGGTGCAGGATGAAGGTGAAATGAAGTAGGAAAAGATGTCTAAGTAAACTTAGTGCACAGTTGTTATAATGACCTATTTATTTCACCGTAAAGTTGTTAGATTTTCTGATTTGTAATTAGGTTTCATGTAGTTATTCTCCATCTGTCTCTGTCTCTCTCTCTCTCTCTGTCTCTCTCTGTCTCTCTCTCTCTCTCTCTCTCTCTCTCTCTCTCTCTCTCTCTCTCTCTCTCTCTCTCTCTCTCTCTCTCTCTCTCTCACTCTCTCTCCTCTCTGTCTCTCTGTCTCTCTCTGTCTCTCTCTCTCCCTCTCTCTCTCTCTCTCTCTCTCTCTCTCACTCTCCTCACTCACTCACTCACTCACTCTCTCTCTCTCTCTCTCTCTCTCTCTTCCTCTCTCTCTCTCTCTCTCCTCTCTCTCTCCTCTCTCTCTCTCTCTCTCTCTCTCTCCCTCTCTATCTCTCTCTCTCTCTCTCTTTCCCTCTCTCTCTCCTCTCTCTCTCTCTCTCTCTCTCTCTCTCTCTCTCTCTCTCCTCTCTCTCTCTCTCTCTCTCTCTCTCTCTCTCTCTCTCTCTCTCTCTCTCACACACACACACACACACACACACACACACACACACACACACACACACACACACACACACACACACAGAGTCTCCACTGGATACCCAAGCGGGTTGGCCTGGTCGTTAGATAAATGTGCGGCATTGTGGAGGCCTGTCTATGGTACTCCTGCAACTATAAGACCCTTTGGAACTATTTGTGAAGGGAATTTCTTCCCGTTTCCCGGGTCTCTATCTCGTCGCGATATGACCTAAGCTGTTGAAAGCAACACAAAAAAAAACATTCATTCATTCACACACACACAGCCAGAGGGTATTGTTAGAAGTCTTTTCAAGTTCCCTTGCCACAAGGCAGTTTCTAAACCTGTCTTGTAAAAGTCACCTTCAAAGAAAATCTGGGTGGTCTCATATCTAGAAAAAATATCTCATAATATCAAGCATATTTATAAGAAATCTTAAAGGAGGGTTATTTATCTCAATCTGGTCAGCATTCCCCTTGAATCTATTCAATAAATTCAATTTACTTTTTTGAAATATTTGTTGGTTTTCCTAATGATCTTTTAAGATTGGCAGGCTACCTGGGTAATCTGATCGCTAAACCTGTTGAATGTGTGTTGACGGATTTGTAAGGAATACTTCTGTGTAAATAGTGGGTGTTGTTAAGTACTGGTTTAACCGTAATGCTGGTGGTGGCTAATTTGTCCAATACAAAATGATGCAAAAACCTGAAAAATGACCGAAACCCTGGCACATGGGTACTCATCTGATAGTGCTCAGCGAGAGCTATCCAATGAATACCAACATGACTGGGTTTAGATGGTATTTCAAAAATGTTGCGTTGCTGTGCTTTGGACAAAAGTCAATAATCCTCAGCATTGGAAGGGTTAAATACTGGTTTAACCCAGAAATCTCCTTGGAACGTGTTTTTTTTGGATTCTATTTTAGTTAATGTAGAAATCAAGCATGAATTATCATCATATGTAGATAATGACGTTAATTTTCTGCTGATTATGCAGAAAATGTATGGGAAAATGTTCTTGTGATATACCATTTTATGTGTGAATAAATTGTTTACATCTATATATGAGAGGGCTTAACACTTTTCACAGTAGACCATTTTATGTGAGATCAAAATTGTTCATGTGAATATTTGAGTTAACTTCCTTTTATTTAAGTGTTTTTCATCAAATGATGAAAATAAACATTTATGAAAAAATGTGAAGTGGCTTGCTTTGATTGAAATGTTACCATTTCATGTGTGAAAAAATTGTGTAGTTGAATATAAGATGGCTTATTCTTATTAAAATGGTTTTCACCGTACCATTTAATTCCTTAAAATATTTGCTTTCATGTTTAATATAGTACAGCTGGCTGCACAAACCATTGTACTGTTTTTTTTTTATTGCGCAGACTTCTGGAACCGATCAGACAATCCTGAAAAGCCAAATATCTCTTATCAAATGATTCCCATTATAAAATTTAATTGACAAACATCAAAAATCAATACATGTAATTATTAAAATTGTTCTCTGGTTTCGGACCTGTTTAGAAATCAAATGTAGGTTTCTGTATCAGTAATTTGTTGTGCAGTGCTGATGTAGCACTTTGACGTGAAAGATACAATGTATGTGTTGATGTTATTGTGTATAGTGAATAGATTGCATTTGAATGGAAATACGATGTGTGCAAATCTGACTCAAGCTGTTACATTGCGTAAACAACTATCAAACGCACCTGTGGCTCCTGCTATGTTCTGATTGGTTGATTTCCAGGCTGGGTTGGGCGTGAAATGGGTCTGATTAGCTGATCAGTGGATCGTGGACCATAAGTGGCTCTACTAGACATTTATGGTCTCTCTCGTGACATCCTAGCCTAGTCCTAGGCAAAGATTTTTTTTTTATCTCTAGAGATATATATATTATACATGGAAACTTAACCAACTCTAAACTACATGTCTATCTTGATTTAGTTCTTAAATTGCTCACCATTTGGCCCACAGTGAGGTTTCTCCAGTTTTTGATTCCTACTCGCCTTTGTGACCACCCATGGTGCCACCTATCAACAGCCACAGGAACTAACACCTAGACATATAGCTAATGATAGTGACCAGAACAGAGAAAAGCATAACTATCTAGTCTAGACTATGAGTTAGTCTGGTGCTGTCCATACTGCCACAGGTAGACCCGGTGTACCACGAAATCTTCCCCCCCTGGAAAATGTCCCCCCCCCGGGGGGGAAAATTTCCTAGGTTTCTCAGGAAATTCTCCCCCCCCGGGGGAATATTTCCTAGGAAAATGTGCCCCCCGGGGGGGAATATTTCCTAGGAAAAATACCCCCCCACCAGGCAAATCTGCCCCCCCGGGGGGGGGAGGTTTTCCTAGGAATTTGTACCCCCCGGGGGGGCAATTTTCCTAGGAATTTGTACCCTACAAATATTTTTTTCCTAAGAAAATGCCAATATCACCTGTCAGGAGGTAGATTTGCAGTTTTCACCCTAAGGACAGTTTTCATTGTCCCGAGGGGGGGAAATTTCCTAGGAAAATTCACCCCCCGGGGGGGAGGTTTTCCTAGGAATTTGTACCCCCCAGGGGGCAATTTACCTAGGAATTTGTAGCCCCTTGGGGGCAATTTTCGAAGGAATTTGTACCCTCCAATTATTTTTTTTCTAAGAAAATGCAAATACCCCCTGTCAGGAGGTAGATTAGCAGTTTTCACCCTAAGGACAGTTTTCACCCCCGGGGGGTGAATTTTCCTAGGAAAATTCACCCCCCGGGGGGGTAAATTTTCAGGGTGGGGGGAAAATTTCCTAGGAAATCTTCCCCCCCGGGGGGGGAAGATTTTCAGGGGGGGAAAATTTCCTGTTACACCGGCTCCTAGCCCCTAAAAAGTTGGCTCTCACTTGACCAAGCAGTATAGTACCAACAATGGTACATAGATGGCGCCACCTGTTCCTTCTCGTTTTTCTCATTTGACAGTTCTAATATAGCATGACAGAAAGTCAGAGTATGAAACCACTAGAGATTTGAGGACCATATGTTGCCATCTGTAGACCATTGATGAAACATGATAGTTAAAGATCCATATTTTTTTGATAAGCTGAACAATAGTGTTAAATCTGTTCTTGACGTCCCAGACATGTAATAGATCTTTTTTCCTCCCCCTTTATTTGTCATTGCCCTAGAGCCATTCAAAAACCACATGCAACGTGTGCTATCTATGCAAAGATAGCTTGACATTATTGTCAGACACAGCTGCATGCGCTAGGTCAAATCTTTTTTTCAAATGACAATGAAAAATCAATAAATGTGAAGATTGAAATTGCACTCTGATTTCAAGCTATCCGTTATTTGGGTGACTTCTGGTCATCTGAATGAGTAAAGTTGACGATTTCCTGATTAGAAAATAGCATCTTTCATTCAGAAAAAATACTGTTCATAGTAAATCGAGAAGATAAATTTCACATAAAAAATATCAAATAATCAAATTTGTTTAAGTATTTCGATTTTTGATCCTTATATAAAGTTTCAATCCCATTATTTTCACATCAGTTATCCAAGTCCATGGAAATTTGTCTTTAAGAATCAATTCATAACTGCTTTTCTGTATAGGCATATTTAGGAAACAAGGAATATTTTATATTGATTTTAACAATCACAAGACTAGTGAATGAGGTTAAGCTTTATTCCACAGGAGTTCTTCCCATTATGATTATTTTAGATTTGATATTTTAATTCTGAGGTTTGAAATT
Source organism: Maea johnstoni (assembly GCA_963942565.1). Taxonomy (NCBI): domain Eukaryota; kingdom Metazoa; phylum Annelida; class Polychaeta; order Spionida; family Magelonidae; genus Maea; species Maea johnstoni. The sequence continues at coordinate 32,185,989 of OZ012696.1, forward strand.
AGTTCAAATTATCTCTATTATGATATCATGATGGTGATTCTTACTCAAGTAATTTGTACACATGATTCATTTGGAACCTATTCTTTTGATATTGATGGGATTACCTGCCAGGACATCATTAATATTAATGTATGTATTTTGGCTCCAAAAAGTATGATCACATTACACCAGTTCTAAAAGATCTTCACTGGCTGCCCATCAGGAAAAGGATTGAGTTCAAGATTCTGCTTTTGACTTTCAAATGCATGCAAGGATGTGCCCCTCTATACTTGAGGGAACTGTTAGTCAAACAATTAAGCCAATACAAGGACTCTAAGATCAAACACTAAGAACTTATTACAGATACCACTCACTAATCTGAAAAGGTTTGGTGACAGAGCATTCTGTGCCTATGCACCACGCCTTTGGAATGAGCTCCCTGATAACATCAAGGCTGCTGATAGTGTGCAAAACTTCAAGAAACAGCTGAAAACATTGCTATTTCGAAAGGAGTTTAATTGACTATATGGACCATGACAACTGTCCAATGACTCAAAAGCGCTTTTGAACATTATAGGTGGAAAGGGCGCTATATAAAATATCAATTATTATTATTATTATTACTATTATTATTATTATTTATGATTCACCCTTCTGATGCTGAGGCTATACATTCGCTCAAAGCACAAAAATGCAAAAATCTTTGAAAAACAGCTAAACCCGTCATGTTGGTACTCATTGGAAAGCTCTCGCTGAGTACTCTCAGATGAGTACCCATTTGCCAGGGTTTCAGCCATTTTTCAGCGTTTTTCACATTATTTTGTATTGACCAAATTAGCCACCAGCAGCTAAAGGGTTAATATTAATGTATTCTTTATGATTTTATGCTAATGAAATCCTATTGCCAGCGGTTACTATGACTTATGTAATAATAAAAGGCACCTGCTGCATTGGCTAGATTCTCCTATTTGTCAATTTCTAAAGTTGTGTTTGAAATCAAATTGATTACATATCCTATAATCCCTTCAATTGCATTATAAGGTGGTTGATTTCCATTCTAAAACCTCATTTTATTAATTTGAAATGTATGCTTTTCAATGTTTTAAATGACTAAATGAGATTGAAAAAAAATGTATATATATTTATTTCAAAAAAATATTTTTAAAGATCAAATGATGTCATGAAAAGCATCTGTTGCATCAGCTCCTTTCGGATTGGTCAGTTTATAGGGTGGTGTTTGATCAATATTGATTCCACCCTGTATTTTCTTCAATCCTGGAACCGCTGCGTCTCTTATTAGGGGACGTGAATGGGAGCTCTCATCAACTCTTTAGGACTAGGAGCATCTAGTCTCTAGAGGTGTTGGGTAGTCCTATTAGGCTCCTAGTCCCTATAATGTTGACATTCCCATCAGTATTGACCAAGCAGTGTGGTGTAGTACTTACCAGGTATGAATGGTAGATAGGTGGCACCGCCTGATCCTCCTATCTCTAGAGGTTGTCATACTCAAACTGACTCCTCTATTTCACTGGTGAGATTAGTGTAAACTAAATTGGCCACTATTGCCACCTAGACTATTTGGTGTCTGGTAACAGAAAAAATATGACAGAAAAAAATACATAAGACAGCCTAGAAATAATCTAGGCTACCCAACACCCTGATAGCTAAGGCCTAAAAAAGTTGTTTGTTTCCTGTAACCTTACCCTAACAAGTTTTTATTCAAAAAAATCCCTACCCAGTTTTTTCTGCCCTCCCAACTCCCAATCAACATAAAACATGCATAAAACACACATTTTTGACCAAAAAAATAATCAATTTTTTTTTACCGACCTACCCACCTTATTTTTTCAGGACCGTTACAGGAAACAAACAATTTCTTTTATTAGGCCAAGGGCCCTGGAATGATGCCCGGTATAACCTTGTGGATCTCCCTTTGTATTATTGGTACTGTGCAGGTGATAGTTCACTGGAGATATACCACCTGGGGAGATATTGATTCCAGTCTCTTACTCTCAGCGTCCTGCAATCCATCAGACTTACTGCATGTGCCAAACTAGCCTAGATTCTTGAGCTGTCGAATTTATTTCATTTTTTCTGTCATGGTTTTTCTGTTACCTGAAGCACCAAATAGTCTAGGTGGCTATATTGGTCAATTTAGTTAAATACACTTATCTCACCAGTGGCATAGAGGACTCAGTTTGAGTATATGAAAACCTCTCCAGATAGGAGGACCATGTGGTGCCATCTATCTACCATACCTGGTACTACACCACACTGCTTGGTCAACACAGAAGGGAATGTCAACTTTTTAGGTATTAGGAATAGGAGCTTAGTCTAAGTATGACAACCTCTACAGATACGAGGATCAGGTGGTGCCACTATCTACCATACTATCTATCTAGTATCTAGTCTATGGAGAATAGTCCATTAGACTTGGGGTGCCATGATAAGGGTGAGCACCTCTAGGATGTGTAGATATATATAACAAAGGTATTGTGGGAAACTCCTTCGTTCAAATAAACTACCATGTTTAAGTGTGTTCCCTATCTATAGGTTTAGTGGTGTAGGGTTTGTTGAGGGAACACCACAAACAAACTATGTAAACTGCCTGTACCTCTCTCACCACAAAACAGTCTCCGCTAGTCAAGGCCAAGGGAAAATATTGATTTGACTAAAATGTAAATATTTTCCATAGCTGTTCTAGGGCATATGGAGAAATATTTGAACAAAGTTTGTTTTTCTTTGTCTGACTTTAAGTCTTTTTAGGGACTAGTTTTAAGTTGACCCTTATGCTGCTGTGGCTAATTTGGCCAATACCAAATGATGCAAAAAACCTGAAAAATGACTGAAACCCTGGCACGTGGTTACTCAGCGAGAGATATCCAATGAATACCAACAGCACAGGGTTTATATGATTTTTAAAGACCTTTGTGATATGGACGAAAGTAATCTTAGCATTGCAAGGTAAAAGCAAATGTGGCTGAAGCAAACCTTAAATACAAGGTATTAGAAATGCAAACTCACTTCCTGCCTATTTCAATTTTTTTCCTTTTTGCAATAGGCAGAAAGCTCTTTACGCTTTTAGAAAGACACGTTTCCGATTTTTTGCTTTTTGCAACCGGCAGAAAAGTCTTCACGCTTTTGTTGATATTTCTTTTGGAAAGTATATGGTTCATACTCTCTAGAGGACACTCTGATGAGGGGAAATTCTAAGCATGAATAGGCAATCAGGCATTTACTGAATAATTGATTGTCAGTCATCAGTTCTCCGCTCAGGATCCCTAAGAATCTAAGAATGAATGGGAACAAGATGCCTGTTTAATGAGTGTAATGGACCTGTATGTACACGCAAAACACTTGGTATATATACATAGGGCCACCAGCCCACATAATGAGGGTATTTGTTGACAGGCTTACTCCCATTGTGAAACAGGCACATCTGTACTCTGTGTGCACACCGCGCAAGTCCTAGGCTTGGTGGACTACATTTTAACCTTTCCAATGCTGAGGCTACTTTCGTCCAAAGCACAAGGATGCAAAGAATCTTGATAACCATCTAGACCCTGTCATCTTGGTATTCATTGGAAAGCTCTTGCTAAGTTCTCTCAGGTGAGTACCCATGTGCCAGAGTTTCAGCCATTTTTCCAGTTTCTTTGCATCATTTTGTATTGGGCAAATAAGCTACTGGTAAGCTAAGCTTTAACTTATTGACGCTCTGTTGGCCCAAGCCTGCCAGAAGGTAGACGAGGAAAACATAGTCTTAGCCAACAGGGCATCATTTGGACACCCAAATACTCAAAAATCAACTCTCAGGACACCCAATTTTTTAATGAATAATTTCTTGAAATGTCAATTTCAAACGTATTATTGAATTTTGTATTGAAACCTCAATACAGTTTCTAGGACATTGTATTTAAGTATATTATGTCTTATTTCAATAAGTGAAATATTTATGTTTGTAATTTGAGTATATTGTGGCCTCCCTTGAAAAACAAGCCACCCAACAAATTTAACAATTCCCAATTGTGAGCACCCTGACCACAATGTTTTAAGAAAAATTCTAGGCATTAATGTGTTAAGGAGTGAATACTTCACAGGTAAACATTACCTGTTATTAGAGATGGCCTTGCACTAGTAAGGGATCCGCCCCTTTCATACCCAAGCTGCTATTGTATAAATATTGTATACCAAGCACTTAGTGCTGAGGTGTGTGCTGCCTGGGAAAACAATAGAAAACAATAGCTGCATTGTTATTTTCATGCATGTAGGAACTCATCTGGAGTGTGAATTATCCTGTGAGTGTGTGACTAGTGGTTCATCACTTTAGGCTCAGGAAAAACAATAAGAAACAATAGAGACATTGTTGTTTTCATGCACTACCTAGGATACTCACTGTGAGAATACATTGTCTGTCTAGTGAGCGTAGAATTATTTCTCACCAATAAGATGTCTGAAAAGTTACTGGTGGCTGTTTGAACCCTACAAACAGGGTTTCTGCTATGGTGGACCCTTTCTCACTCAGAAAGTTGCTCAGGTTTAACCCAACCAGAAATAGGCCAATAGGGAGTGGGAATTCCAGGGAAAAATTCTTATTTTTCTTCAATATTCAAAAAGTTATTGGTAACTGTCCTTCTTGTTACTTATAACTAGTAACACATTTGATACAGAAGAACTTGGTAACTACATGTTCCCACATGCTCAACCAGCAATCCAAAAATAATATGTTAAATAAGCCATGTTTACACAATTTTACACTCTTGGATCCTCATGGAGCTGAGGCATGTAGGTTTAGGCTCTGGTTTTCGCCAGATATTCAGCTTTCCTCCACTTAAAACTGGCAAGTCATGACTTGGTCTTAGCCAGCAGTGCGTCTTGGTGTCTTTTTGGACACCCAAACCCTTAAAAAGTACCCCTCAGGACACCTAAAAATTCTTAGAGGAATTTCTTAAAATGTCAATGCCAAGCATATTAATTTATTTTCATATCCATATCATTCCTATGCCATTGTATTATGATATCATGCCTTACTTTGATAAATTTATACATGTTTATGGTTGAAATCTGAGTATATTGTGGTTCCCCTTAAAAAATTGGACACCCAAAATTTTAAGAATTGGCAATTTTGGGCGCCCAGTTTCCAAATCCTGGCTAAGACCCTGGCTGCGATATAGCTAAAAAAGGGACGATAAACAAAATTTCAAATTCCATGACTGTGTCAGAGAGTGGCACTGCACAGTAATATGCTGTCTGTGCCTTTGCCTGGCATGAACTCCCTCCAGGAGACATACAAATTTCATGTTGTTGTATCTATGAATATATCATATGGATATTCATCTTACAGCAAATTCATATCAACTAGATAGTTCTGGCAACCATCTCCCTTCTCCGTGAATGTATTTCTGATCAGAGTGCACAGGTCCTGATAATTCAACAGATAAGGACCTACCGAATTTAACCTATTTCAATGCCTGCAGCATCCCTAAACTGCCTGGTGTTATCTTTCTCATGAAAGTGGACCATGGGAAGGAGAAAGGTTGACCAGAATCCTACTAAAAGATTCCCTGAATTTTTTAATGCATTATTATTTATTCATTTAAATCTTAGTATCATTCATCAAGGGTTGATATGAGCATAAATGGGTTACATTTTAAATCTTAAGTACCCCATGTTCAGTAAGTTGGCTAGCTAGTCTCACTGTGTTGTAGAATATATTTAGGTTATAAAGCGATATTACAGATATATTCTAAAACAAAAACAAACAATTTTATCTGAATTTCTCTAAAAATTCACCAAGCTAGTCTCACAACGTCGTAGATATTTAGATTATAAAACAATATTACAGATCTATATATTCTACGAACAAACACAAAATATTTTATCTGAATTTCTCTAAATATTCAACAAGCACGTAACACACGATTAGGTGTCAGAGATGTGAGCATAAATGAGTTAACGAGGAGAGTAATTTTCTGCATCACAAAAGCTTTTATTCCCTTCTCCTCCGTAACACGATAAAAGCTTCCACTTCTAAAGGAAGCTTTTACCTTGGAACTGTGTTGTGGATAGTGCATGCTCTTTACAGGCTTAGTGCTCACTGCTGTGAGAGTGACTCTGTTCTTTTGGATGAACCCTTTCACGCTATGTTGGCTAGCATCAAATACAAATCTATAGAAAAAAATTCATAAAAGTCTTAATTCTTGAAAAACTATTGAATAATTACTCTTCATGAGATATAGGATAATGATATTTAGCTAGTAGGAAAATGTGCAATTTATCATATGATATTATTATCATTATTATTACTATTATTATTATTATTATTATTATTATTATTATTATTATTATCATTATTATGATTATTGTTATTGTTATTATTATTATTATTATTATTATTATTATTATTATTATTATTATTATCATTATCATCATCATCGTCATCATCAGCATCATCATTATTGTCAGCATCATCATCATCATTTCCACAACCACCATCATAATCATCATCATCATTTTATTATCTTTCTTAATTTTGGTATTATCATCATCATTCATTCATTCATTCATATTCACATTCATTCACATTGGGCAGGAGTGGGTTAAAAAGGCACATTAAGGTTTCTATGCCGATGCTAATTGAAAGCCTGTAGCACTTTCACCATAACCTTGATTGTTTGTTTTGGTTGCTACGAGACTGTTTCTAGCAGTTACCTGGTAGTGCACCTTCAGTGTGTAAGTGCTGAGTGTACTCATCGGGTACAACCTGTAATCAGAGACACAATGCATTATCCCTAGAGGGTAGTACTAGACCTAGTACTAGACCTAGTTTTCAATACTATATATATGTACCGTATGTTGATATTAAATAGGGGAAAAATTAACCCTTCCAATGCTGAGGCTATTTTCGTCAAAAGAACAAGGATGCAAAGATATTTGAAAACCTGTCATGTTGGTATTCACTAGATAGCTCTTGCTGAGTATTTTCAGATGAGCACCCATGTGCCAGGGCTTCAGTATTTTTTCAGCTTTTTTGCATTATTATGTAATGGCCAAACGAGCCACTAGCAGCATAAGGGTTAAGATCAGTAATATTTACTGGTACTGCTTCAAGGATTGAGTTGACTTATTGGCTACCTAGACGGCTCTCACCACTCATTGGGTTTGCTGCCAAACAGCCAAGTATACCTTTGGCTTCAGTCCACTGATCAGTAGGGAGTCCATGGTAAGGCAACTCTCAGGCAATAGATGCTTATAAAAGGTTACTGTGATAATTCCAGATAGCATTGACTACTAGGGTGGTCAAGTGTGTTAGTGAATCAATTATAGACATAGTCTGGCTGCTTGCTCTTTTCATAACACTTGCAATGTTGGGGCTACTTTCGTCCAAAGTACAAGGACGCAAATATTTTTCAAAACCATCCAAACCCTGTCATGATGGTATTCATTAGAAAGACCTCGCTGAGTACTTTCAGATAAGTACCCATTTGCCAGGGTTTCAGTCATTTTTCAGGGATTTTTTCGCATCATTTTGTATTGGCCAAATTAGCCACCAGCAGCATAAGGGATAAGTCCCAGTATAATACATCGAAGTGTAGCTATTTGTATATTCCTTTCTCTGAAAGTATTGCAGAAAATGTGCTGGTATTAAAATGTTCCACAAGTAATGAATCATAATTACACTGGCACAAAATGGTTATCTATATACTTACTTTCTTTTTCAACTCCGTAAAATGTTGTTTTTGCTCATCTATATAGGTACCCATAGTAAAACTCCATGCGAGATCATTCACATTTGTATTGTTTGCAATGGGCAAATTTTACAATGCGATCTATTGAGCAAAATCAACATTTAACAGAGTTGACGCAGAAATATATATATATATACATACAGAAGTTAGTGCTCCTGAGAGGTTTGCCAAGTTTGGATGGCAAATACAAACTTTCTGTAACAAAAAAGAGGAAAAAACGATCAGTCAAGCTTGTGTCGGACAGACTATATAAGAATTTTCCTCCTCCTCTTGTCTTGTAACCTATCCTCTGGGTTTTTGGATAAATATTGATTTTTTTCAGATGGCTAATTTAGATGCAAACCAGGTAAAGCAAATGTCAAGCGTTGAAGAGAAAAAAACAAACTGGCGTGCAGTTTTTATTCATGTCATGCCATCTTTTCATGACAGAGATAAATGTCATTGCGTCCCCCAGGTGGGTTGTGATATTTCCTGGCTAATATCAAGATGCCTTTATCATTGTAGGGAGTGGCGAAAGGAGTACTGTGCGGCAATCAAGCGCCTCTCTCTGAACGGTAAGTAGGCTTATCATAGTCTTACGTTACCTGTAATTAGCACATCAAGAATGGCAATAAAGGAAATAAATGCTATAATAACCTGTTGAAAGTCCCTTATGTCACGTAACTTAATGTCATAGGATATCCTAATATTTTGTCTTGGATGCAGATTTTCAGTTTTTATTGTCCTATCATTTTATTATCTTATTATAAGTAGGCTTATCATACTCTTACGTTACATCAAGTATGGCAATTAAGGCAATAAATGCTATGATAACCTGTTGAAGGTCTCTCATTTTGCCTAATGTTACGTAACTTAACGTCATAGGATATCCTGTTATTCTGCATGAGATGCAGGTTTTCATTGTCTTATAAAGAAAATAAATAGCAATAAAGGCAATACATGCTATAGAAACGTGTTGAAGGTCTATAACTTTGGCAAATGTTGTGCAACTTAACGTCATAGGATATCATAATATTCTGCTTTGGATGCGGATTGTCAGTATTTATTGTCCTATTATTTTATCTTAGATTTTATGGAAATGAAAGTTAATAAAGGCAACAAATGCTACAAAAACCTCTTGAAGATCTCTCACTTTGCCTATTGTCACGTAACTTAACGTCATTTAGGATATAATACTCTACCCTGGATGCAGATTTTTAGTTTTTATTGTCTTATTATAAAGGAAATAAATGGTAATAAAGGCAATAAATGGTACAATAACCTGTTGAAGGTCTCTCAATTTGCCTATTGTTGCGCAACTTAACGTCATAGGATATCCTAATATTTTGCCTTGGATGCAGATTTTCAGCTTTTATTGTCTTAATAATATGAAGAAAATGCAACATTATAAAGGCAATGAATGGTATAATAACCTGTTGAGGATCCCTCACTTTGCCTAATATCACACAAGCTAACGTCATAGGATATTCTTATATCCATGTTAAGAATTTTAAATTTCATTGAGTCCAATCAATTTCTCTGATATTCAAAGACCAACATTAGCATCGGAAACATGGTCTTAGCCAGCAGGGCGTCTGGGTGTCTTTTTGGACACCCAAACCCATAAAAAGCACCCCTCAGGACACCCTAATTATTTTGTGAGGAATTTCTTCAAATGTCAATCTCAAGCATATAATTTGAATATTTTCATCTCCAAATAATTCCCATGACATTGTATAAGGATATCATGCCTTATTTTGATCAATTTATACATGTTTATGGTTGAAATATGAGTATATTGTTGCCCCCCTTTGGATGCCCCAAAATTCAACAATCGCCAATTTTAGGCACCCAGGTTCTAAATCCTGGCTAAGACCCTGATCGGAAACATTGTTTACTGAAGTCTAACAGTTAACCTCTCCTGATGTTATGTAATTGTGGTAAAAGCTAATGTGGTAATTAATGCATTATATATGAGATGACTTTCCTAGGTTAATTGATACTGTCTGGGGACTTGAATGTCTTCAAGACAAACATGCAAAACTCCCATTAACGATATGGTTGACAGGTAGGCTTATCTTAAGGTAGTCATGCAGTTGGGGTGAGGTAGAAGTAGGTCGATTTCTATGACCGGTCATTAGTCGGCTGGTATTATATATTATTAATGATTATTTTAGACAGCAACATTTCTTAAGCTACAGATTCTTTGAATAAAAACAAGTGGATATGAAACCAGCTGGTCAACCTGAACAAACTGGCTCTGGCTAGATATTGAGCAAAAGATCAGAACAGAGAAAAGCAATGTCTAAGTAAATCATAGACTAGGAGCTAGTCTAGGCTACACCATGCGATCATCATGTCCATAAAATTAAGGCACAAGGGCATTCCTGATGATTTGTTTCCCATCAGATCTGTCTGTCCTTGACTCCTAGATTTCCCAGGAGTAACATGAAATTTACATATAACATTTTGACATTTTCATAGGACCATTTTTTTGCCTTAAAATCAATATGTTTTTAGCCATATGAATGGTGAAATTCTGATGCGAGTGAAATACAGGTAAATTCACCAACCTCAGATTTTTGTGCATCCCAGATAAAAGTGTGGATCCCATTACCATCAATGCTCCTTCAAATATTTTGTAAAATCATTTTTATTTCCAAACGTATCATAGATGCAAACGACAATATCTGGAGAATGTTATAAGAATTAATGGGTTAATAATCCCTCCAGGGTGTGCCAACCTGATAATCATCATTAACAGATCATTCAGCGGTCTTCCAGTCAAATAATGGACCATGAAAATTTGGATTAACCCATACATTTATGATTTTTCTAAAATACAAGACAGCTCTTCCTATTTTGTACAGTTTTTCATATGAGAGAACTTTTATTATATTGATTATCATGCCTACCTGAGCCACCTCATATACAATGCCTATTGTTCTCTGGATACCCCCCTGGGGTCACAAAGTGCATGGAGTACTTAACACTTTCACACCCAAAGAATGAAGAAAGCCTAATTATTTTTTCATGGATATCTCATTAACATCAGAAATACTTCTGGGAAATATTTGAATGAAGATTATTCCTTAAAATGACAAGATATTTTCTCTAAAAGTCAACTACCTACATAGTACCTCAAGGAAAATCGATAATTTCTCTTCTCTCTCAAGGAATGATAGCATCATTGACCATGAGAATTTATTTGTATGAAACAAGTTATTTAACATTATTCTGGTAGTGGCTAATTTTACCAATACAGAATGCTGCAAAACCCCTGAGAAATTATTGAAACCCTGGTACATGGGTACTCATCTGAGAGTACTTGGCAAGAGCTATCCAATGAATACAAACATGACTGGGTTTAAACGTTTTTCAAAAGTCTTTGCGTCCTTGTGCTTTGGATCAAAGTAGCCTCAGCATAGGTCAAGCATCTCTATCCATGCTTTCTCTTCAAATATATCTCATCTGCTACTAAGAATTCATTTGAGATAGAAACTCATCCTTTATCACCTAAGCTCAGCTCTCCTAAATCATCTCTATCACCCTTTTCTCCTAAAATATATCTCATCTGTTATCAATATTTGGCAAGTTCTCTTTTAGGGAACGATCATTCAAGTTGTAGACAGAAGGTTAACACCCACCTATAAGTTCTGCCTATATCAGTGCTCTTAAATCATCTCCCTAATATCTTCTTATTCTCTTAGAAAATATCTTAGCTGTCATTAACAGTTGGCAAGTTGCCTTGTAGACTGAGATGTAGGTAAAAAAAACCAATCAAGTCATAATAGGTTGACCCTTCCAATGCTGAGACTACTTTCATCCAAAGCGCAAGTATGCAAAGACTTTTGAAAACCATCTAAACCCTGTCGTGTTGGTATTCATTGAATAGCTCTTGCTGAGTACTCTCAGATGGGTACCCATGTGCCAGGTTTTCAGTAATGTTTCAGGTTTTTTGCATCATTTTGTTTTGACCAAATTAGCCACTAGCAGGAGTATAAGAGTTAGCTGCCATTAAGAGTTGTCAAGTTGCCTTGTAGATGAAGATGTGAGTGGAAATATCACTCCAGTCAAAGAGATTAATGTTCTTCCTATGTAAGCTCCCCCAACTCATCTCATTCTATCATCTCTTTCTGCTAGAAAACCTCTCAGCTGTTGCTAGCATTGCCAGGTTGCTGGCTTTGATCCACCAATTTCATATCTCGCTGAGCGTGAGAGATAATAAATACCGCATGGAAAAACTGCTTTATAGACTTGGTCCATCTTCACATGACTCAATATCATATTGTTTGTCTTCAGTCAATGCCTCCAACACGGTCTATGCCTAACTTAGCCAGGACTTAAAAACTGGGTGCCCAAAATTAGCAGTTGTCAAATTTTGACAAAAACTGGGTGCCCAAAATTAGCTGTTGTCAAATTTTGACAATTGTTCAAATGTTTAAAGGGGACCATGATATACTCAGATTTCAACCATAAACATTTCTAAATCTATTTTTTTTAAATAATGCATGATATCCTTATACAATGTCATGGGAATTAAATAGAGATGAAAAAATTCAAATCTAGGCTTGAGATTGACATTTTAAGAAATTCCTTACAATAATTTGGGTGTCCTAAGGGGTGCTTTTTAAGGGGTTTGGGTGTCCAAAAGATACCCAGACGCCCTGCTGGCTAAAACTATGCAGTCACTACCTCCAAACTCCACAGTCCACATAAAAAACTTGGCCTGGTACAAATGCTTATCAAGTTTCTCTTCATAAATCAAAATAAAATTAAAAGCACCATATTATCTGTCCACTATCCTGCAATAACCTGTGATGTATAGCGACTTAATAGGCCTATTAATCCCTGGAGTCTAGCAGCCATTCTCAAATCTCTACAGTCCTCAACTCGGATAACAATGATAAATAATAAGCAAATATATGAACCAGGTGGGGCTTGTAGCAGTTTAAAACCCATTCACCCTTCCAATGCTTAGGTTACATTCGTCCAAAGCACAAGGATGCAAAGATTTTTGAAAACCATCTAAACCCTGTCATGTTGGTATTCATTGGACAGCTCTCGCTGAGTATTCTCAGTTGAGTACCCATGTGCCAGGGTTTTAGTCATTTTTCTAGGTTTTTTGCATCATTTTGTATTGACCAAATTAGCCACCAGCAGCATAAGGGTTAATTAGATATTGCAGGGACTTCTGGCCAGGAGCCCATTTCCTCATAACTCAATAAGCACCTTGGTCAAGGACCCTTGGCTCCAGTTAATTGCTCTGTGAGGACCCTAAGCTTTGCTTAATTGCTTGGCCAGATACCATGCTTATTGGATTATTCTCTTCATAAATCAAATCAGGATTATAGGACATTCTTACCTATCATTTATTGGGTGGCCACTCGTTCTACCTGCCTGTTAATAATCTGATGTGCTCGCCAGTACGGTCTGTGAGTGCCAATTCATCATTAGGCCGGAAAAAGAGGTTTGTTTCTTTACCCTTATGCTGCTGGTGGCTGATTTTTGTCAAATACAAAATTGTTTAAAAAACTTGAAAAATGACTGAAATCATGGCAGATGGGTACTCATCTGAGAGTACTCAGAGAGAGAGAGAGAGAGAGAGAGAGAGAGAGAGAGAGAGAGAGAGAGAGAGAGAGAGAGAGAGAGAGAGGTCTATCTAATGAATACTAACTATGATTGGAGTTATAATTCTATTACTAAATATTTAAAGAGGGTTGGGCAAGGAGGGGGGGGGGGGTAGTTTATCGTGTTCTGATGGACATCTCTCCTTCATAAATATATTTTCCCCTCTATGCTTTTTTCTGAAAGAATTCATAAAAATTGGCATACCGCTTTTGGCCACTGTGGGGATTAATTGGTAACAATATACGTAGAAACAAGCAATTGTGCTTTGTTGGCCAGAGGGGCAGTAGAATACCAGCTGCATAAGCTAGCCTTCAGGACAGGACTTGTGTTAAGCAGAATTTATCCATGAGGGAGAGGCTGGGGATTGATTTAGGTAACCCTGGCATCTCGCCCCCCTCCATCTTCCCCTGGCTGAGACGCTGGTATCGATTCTCGCTCAGAGCAACGCGGGGGCCTGCCGTACACCTGCGCACATGGAGGGGGGGGGGGATCTCGCCCCCCTCCATCTTCCCCTGGCTGAGACGCTGGTATCGATCCTCGCTCAGAGCAACACGGGGGCCTGCCGTACACCTGCGCACATGGGAACCCCCCACCCCCCTCCATCTTCCCCTGCCTGAGACGCTGGTATCGATTCTCGCTCAGAGCAACGCGGGGGCCTGCCGTACACCTGCGCACATGGAGGGGGGGGGGGATCTCGCCCCCCTCCATCTTCCCCTGCCTGAGACGCTGGTATCGATCCTCGCTCAGAGCAACACGGGGGCCTGCCGTACACCTGCGCACATGGGAACCCCCCACCCCCCTCCATCTTCCCCTGCCTGAGACGCTGGTATCGATTCTCGCTCAGAGCAACGCGGGGGCCTGCCGTACACCTGCGCACATGGAGGGGGGGGGGGATCTCGCCCCCCTCCATCTTCCCCTGCCTGAGACGCTGGTATCGATCCTCGCTCAGAGCAACACGGGGGCCTGCCGTACACCTGCGCACATGGGAACCCCCCACCCCCCTCCATCTTCCCCTGCCTGAGACGCTGGTATCGATTCTCGCTCAGAGCAACGCGGGGGCCTGCCGTACACCTGCGCACATGGAGGGGGGGGGGGGATCTCGCCCCCCTCCATCTTCCCCTGGCTGAGACGCTGGTATCGATTCTCGCTCAGAGCAACGCGGGGGCCTGCCGTACACCTGCGCACATGGGAACCCCCCACCCCCCTCCATCTTCCCCTGCCTGAGACGCTGGTATCGATCCTCGCTCAGAGCAACGCGGGGGCCTGCCGTACACCTGCGCACATGGGAACCCCCCACCCCCCTCCATCTTCCCCTGCCTGAGACGCTGGTATCTATTCTCGCTCAGAGCAACGCGGGGGCCTGCCGTACACCTGCGCACATGGAGGGGGGGGGGGATCTCGCCCCCCTCCATCTTCCCCTGGCTGAGACGCTGGTATCGATCCTCGCTCAGAGCAACGCGGGGGCCTGCCGTACACCTGCACACATGGGGGGGGTGGGGGGGGTTCTCGCCCCCCCTCCATCTTCCCCTGGCTGAGACGCTGGTATCGATCCTCGCTCAGAGCAACGCGGGGGCCTGCCGTACACCTGCGCACATGGAGGGGGGGGGGATCTCGCCCCCCTCCATCTTCCCCTGGCTGAGACGCTGGTATCGATTCTCGTTCAGAGCAACGCGGGGGCCTGCCGTACACCTGTGCACATGGGGGGTGGGGGGGGGGGGGGGGGGGTTTCTCGCCCCCCTCCATCTTCCCCTGCCTGAGACGCTGGTATCGATTCTCGTTCAGAGCAACGCGGGGGCCTGCCGTACACCTGCGCACATGGGGGGTGGGGGGGGGGGGGGGGTTTCTCGCCCCCCTCCATCTTCCCCTGCCTGAGACGCTGGTATCGATTCTCGTTCAGAGCAACGCGGGGGCCTGCCGTACACCTGCGCACATGGGGGGTGGGGTTTCTCGCCCCCCTCCATCTTCCCCTGGCTGAGACGCTGGTATTGATTCTCGCTCAGAGCAACGCGGGGGCCTGCCGTACACCTGCGCACATGGAGGGTGGGGGGTTCTGGCCCCCCTCCATCTTCCCCTGGCTGAGACGCTGGTATTGATCCTCGCTCAGAGCAATGCGGGGGCCTGCCGTACACCTGCGCACATGGGGGGTGGGGGGGGGGGTTCTCGCCCCCCCTCCATCTTCCCCTGGCTAAGACGCTGGTATCGATCCTCGCTCAGAGCAACGCGGGGGCCTGCCGTACACCTGCGCACATGGAGGGTGGGGGGTTTCTCGCCCCCCCTCCATCTTCCCCTGGCTGAGACGCTGGTATCAATTCTTGCTCAGAGCAACGCGGGGGCCTGCCGTACACCTGCGCACATGGGGGATGGGGGGGTTCTCGCCCCCCTCCATCTTCCCCTGGCTGAGACGCTGGTATCGATCCTCGCTCAGAGCAACGCGGGGGCCTGCCGTACACCTGCGCACATGGAGGGTGGGGGGGGGGGGGATCTCGCCCCCCTCCATCTTCCCCTGGCTGAGACGCTGGTATCGATTCTCGCTCTGAGCAACGCGGGGGCCTGCTTTCAGTATATCAATCTTATAATCTATAATTCTTTAGTCTTAATGCCATTGCCATTTCAGTTATTTCAAATAATTTGTGGAGCCCATTTTTATGGGTACTGCAGGGATCGATTTAAGAAAAAATTTCTGGTCGGTTTTTGGGCGATCTCATATGATAAATGATAGTCAGTCTTGGGTCGGCCGGACATATTTCAGGGCGTGAATACCGCCCGGACACCCACTTAAGTCAAACCCTGGGTAGGGTGGGGAGGACGATTTCCAGGGTGTGGTGAATATTTCCCACTTACTAATCTCCTTGTAGCAGATACCGAGGTGGATTGGCCTACTTATATAGGATATTTCAGTAATCAATTTAGCTAGTTCAGGGAACTGTAACCCCCTCTTTAATTCCCCTGAGGAAATAGGTCCTAGTGTTGATTATTGAGTTCTGATTAACATTTTTCCTCGAAACATTTTCTAAAAGATGCCTCTGCTAGGAAGATATCATCTAAACAATTGTTAAACTGATTTTCAGTGGGGCCACAGCATAAGTCTTAGCCAGCAGGGCGTCTGGCTGTCATTTTGACACCCAAACCCTCAGAACCACCCTTCAGGACACCCAATTTCAAAACCTTGTGAGGAATTTCTTGAAAGATTTTTAATTTCAAGCATATAATTGAATTTTTTCCCCTCAATATGATTCCCCTGGCATATATAGTTATTATACCTTATTTAAATAACTAAATACATGTTTATGGTTGTAATCTAAGTATATTATGATTTCCCTTGAGAAATTGGATGCCCCAGAATTTCGCAATTGCCAATTTTGGGCACCTAGTTTCTAAATCCTGGCTAAGACGTCGACCCTGGGATACAGGCTTGAAAAGGTCAATGTAAGCACTATTGTCTGTTCCTCTCCTTTCGCATTGTTTTGGCGATTGGAACACAGGAGCAGAATAATTGATAAAGGAAGAGTGGATGCAATGCTCAGACAGACTTTTCCAAATGCATCTGTGAGAAAATTGTCTTGAAACTTGGCAAACAAACTGCCACTTTGGGGGAAGATGGGATAAAACATTCATGGAAGGCCTCCACTGCATGCAGCGTGATTGATAAGGGAATAGTCCTCCACTTTACAGTAGAGCATCTTATAGACTGGGAGGGGAAACGTTAACCCTTATGCTGCTGGTGGCTACTTTAGCCAACAAAAAATGATGCAAAAAACCTGAAAAAATAACTGAAACCCTGGCAGTTATAATAAAACATTCATGGAAGGCCTCCACTGCAGCCTGATTGTTAAGGGAATAGTCCTCCACTTTATAGTTGAGCATCTTATAGACTGGGAGGGGAAACGTTAACCCTTATGCTGCTGGTGGCTACTTTAGCCAACAAAAAATGATGCAAAAAACCTGAAAAAATAACTGAAACCCTGGCAGTTATAATAAAACATTCATGGAAGGCCTCCACTGCAGCCTGATTGATAAGGGAATAGTCCTCCACTTTACAGTAGAGCATCTTATAGACTGGGAGGGGAAACGTTAACCCTTATCTTGCTGGTGGCTACTTTAGCCAACACAAAATGATGCAAAAAAACTGAAAAAATAACTGAAACCCTGGCAGTTATAATAAAACATTCATGGAAGGCCTCCACTGCATGCAGCGTGATTGATAAGGGAATTAATAGTCCTCCACTTTACAGAAGAGCATCTTATAGACTGGGAGGGAGAACGATAACCCTTATGCTGCTGGTGGCTGATTTGGCCGTTACAAAATGATGCAAAAAACCTGAAAAATTAACTGTAACCCTGGCACATGGGTACTCATCTGAGAGTGCCCAGCAAGGGCTATCAAATGAGTACCAACATGACAGGGTTTGGATGGTTTTCAAAAATCTAGATTAACCTATTTGTGCTTGGTGTTCTCTTGAATATTGTGGCAATGCATATGAAACAAGTTCTGAAATATTGGTTTTCAATAATCTTTGCATCCTTTGCCTCAGCAAAGCACAGCGGCGACAGGACTGGAATATTGACACTTGTCTTATTTCCCAGCTCGGAGCACCTGACCTGGGAAAGATTTATTCTGCTCTCCAAATCATTATTCAAGCAGTATGCCGATATGCCAATGTTTCTGTCCTTTTTTCAGCTTTTTTGCATTGTTTTATTTAGAGCTAAGTAGCCACCAGTAGCAGAAGGGTTAAGTCGTCACCGTAGCGCAGTAGCACAGCGGCGTCGAGACTGGAATATTGACACTTGTCTTATTTCCCAGCTCGGAGCACCTGACCTGGGAAAGATTTATTCTGCTCTCCAAATCATTATTCAAGCAGGACACGCTACGAATCTATCAAGCTGTCTGTTTAGCCAGCGACTATTAATCAGATTGTCAACAAAACAATGCCCCATTTTCCGTAATGTTGCCGTTTTCCATCCGGGAACAGAAGACTGCCTTGCTGCAATCACTTGACCCTTTGCTGCCCAAGCTACCTAAAATGCCCCATTAGTATATAATATGCAGATATCTCTTAATACTGTGCTGACTCTAATGAAATAGTGGCTTAAAAATTAGTATTCTCGTCTAAGGCATATTTCCTCTAAATATTCTTGTAACATCATGGCAGGGCTAAGATAATTTGTGCAGTCTTGAGCCTTGGAATATAAATAACAGTCCGAAACATATGCCGGTATCTTTTAAAACTGTGGTGACTTTAATGAAATAGTTGATTAAAAATTATTCTTCTCATCTGAGGCCTATATCCTCTAGATATTTTTGAAATATTGTCATTACTTGTATGATATGCCAGTGCTTGACTGTCATTTCCAGCTTTTTTTGCATTATTTTATTTAGAACAAAATAGCCGCCATTAGGAAAGAGTTAAGTCATCAGAAGACTATCATGTGGCTCGACCCATTGGTGTCCAAGCTGTCTTGACAGTCCCACACACACACGCGGGATAACTTTTAAAACTGTGGTGACTTTAATGTAATACTGTTAAACCCTTAATTACCACACACATTTTTATTCACGCAAGTGCCATCTTTATCTGATCGCGGCCATTTAATTACATGCATCAACTGTATCACCGCTAGGTGTGGCATTGTTATGCTACTTTGAAAGTATGTCAGCGCCAGTAATATACTCCTTATCATCACCTAACGCGAAATGCGTGAAATTAAAAGGAGTGTGATAATAATGGGTTTTACAGTATTTGATTGAAATTATTTCTTTTCATCTGAGGCATATCTTATTCCAAATATCTTTGGAATGTTGTCATTACTTGTGTCAGGGTCTCAGCCAGGATTTAGAAACTGGTCGCCCAAAATTGGCTGAAATTTTTTGGCATCCTATTTTTCCAGGGAGACCACAATATACTTAGAAAACAAACATGAACATTCATTTACTTCATGAAAGAAGGCATAATATCCTTTCAAAATGTCATGGGAACTAAATTGGTTCAGATATATGCTTGAAATTGACATTTTAAGAAATTACTCACAAATAATTCTGGGCGTTCCAAGTGGTGATTTATGAAAAACCTGAAAAATGACTGAAGCCCTGGCAAATGGGTACTCATCTGAGAACACTCAGCAAGAACTATCCAATGAACAGCAACATGACAGGGTTTAGATGGTTTTTCGAAAGTCTTTGCCTGTAGGTGCTTTGGACAAAAGTGGTCCCAGCATTGGAATGGTTAATGGTGGGGATGTTGCTATGGGGTAATGCTGATGCGACATTGCGGTTGTGACAGTCCTTGAGTGGAGATGAATTGAGTGTTTTTTTCCCCATTAATTCTCTCTATAAATGAGCTTCAAAAGTAATCATTAAAAGCGTG
>OZ012696.1:32205884-32283384 GCA_963942565.1 Maea johnstoni
TGCCAAATAACTTATGGTAGAGATTTAGAGAATGATCTAGGTCTGCAGAGCTCTCTGGACCCTTAGGTTCTGAAATCCAGGGGAATATGTGATTATCCAGGCGTTATCCACCTTCAAGGCTCGAAGTCTCTCTCTCCCTTTCTCCCTCCCTCCCTCCCTTCCTCTCTCTCTCTCTCTCTCTCTCTCTCTCTCTCTCTCTCTCTCTCTCTCTCTCTCTCTCTCTCTCTCTCTCTCTCTCTCTCTCTCTCTCTCTCTCTCTCTCTCTCTCTCTCTCTCTCTCTCTCTCTCTCTCTCTCTCTCTCTCTCTCTCTCTCTCTCTCTCTCTCTCTCTTTCTCTATCTCTGTCTCTCTATCTCTCGAGCCAAGGAAGCAATGAAGACCCTGGAAGCTCTGAGGGTTTAGCTACTTTGAGATACACTTAACCCTTTCTGGCACTTGCCATTGTTACACTATGCTAGTACAATAAGTCCAGATGACTCTTGTCAAGGAAGATCTCCAGGCATGAATGGGATAAGCATGGATGGGTTATAAGGTTCCTCCAAGTCATCTGGGATCACATTGAATTAGTACTACTGCAAGCTGGCTCAGTGGATAAGATACTGACTCATAAGATAACATTGCCGACTAAATTTCCCTGCAGGCCTCGCGTGGGAGCATTGTGGACATCCAGGAACATGTCGCTAAATCCTAGCCTGTTCAAGAGAGATAGAGTAGTAACTAGTGAGTGGCTAAATGTTAATTCTCTTACGAAGGAATTGTCAAATAAGTATTGCGTAGAATCAATGAGGTAATTAAGTCAACCCCTCTGTTAACTCTTCCGATGCTGAGGCTACTTTCGTCCAAAGCACAAGGATGCAAAGTTATTTAAAAAAACATCTTAACCCTGTCATGTTGGTATTCATTGGAAAGCTCTCGCTGAATACTCTTAGATGAGTTCCCATTTGCCAGGGGTTCCATCTTTTTCCAGCTTATTTTGCATCATTTTCTTTTGACCCAATTAGCCACTGGCCAGCAGCTCATTGGGTAGCCACCCTGATAGCAAAACCTGATGTCTGTGGTAACAGTTCAGGACAGGATTGTTCTAAAATGAGCATGCATTTCCCCAGGGTTTTCCAGATACATTTCGATTTAGAATCACCAGAGTGCACTGTATCCCGCTGTATCCTGCAGTGTACTGGCAGAACAGTCTGTACATGAACAGACCTCACCCCCAAGGCTATCCCTGTGTATCAAATTAGAACAAACTTCATCATATAGACCGATGTACAAAAAGAATAATATGCTAGACATTGTAAACTAATACCAGAGCAACAACTTTTGGTCGTTTTTTTTTTTCTAAATATGCTGAGGCTACTTTCTTCCAAGGCACAAGAACGCAAAAAAAAAATGAAAACCCTCTAAACCCTGCCATGTTGGTATTCATTGGAAAGCTCCAGCTGAGTACTAACAAATGAGTACCCATGTGCCAAGGTTTCGGTTATTTTGGGGCTTTTTCACATTATTTTGTATAAACCTAATTAGCCACCAGCAGCCAAAGGTTTGTTAAAAAGGTATTTCCATATAAATTTAGATCATGTGAAAGCTCCAGGTGGGAGTGAGCTATGGGGGATCTGGGAGAGCAGGGTGAAGATCGATGTAATACACTATATTGGCTTTTTATCAAGAAGGTCAATAACCTGCAGTAAAGGTGGATGAACTAAAGGCATAGAGCTAGGCCAAAACTGCTATCTTTATGGTTTCCCTTGAAAAATAAGATGCCCAAAATGTCTATAATTGCCAATTTTCTTAATCCTGGCCAAAACCCTGCCGTGAGTAAAAATGTAACAAATACACTGGCCACAGTTTGGGCAGTGACTCAGTTCTGAACATAGATGGACCTATTATTATCTGGTGAACACACTTTTTGATGCCACCAGGTCCCAGGTTGTGCATTATTTTGTTATTAACCCATTTTCACTCAGAGCGGCCAAAAGAGGCCTGACGATTTTGGAAATATTTCCCTTACAAAAGCATTTTTTCGAAAACCTTTGAATGAGAAATGTTGATCAGAAGACAAACAACAAATCTCCTTCAAATATTTTGTTAAATTTTTGCTTCATTTTTCAAGTTATTTTCAAAGTATGAAAGTGGCAGACAATATTTCGAGAGGAACTCTTGAGTGTGAATGGGTTAACTAGTTGATGCACTGTCATATTGCTGCTGAATTCTCTATCTCTATCCAGGAGATACTTGTGATAGCAGGAGCGATATATTAGCTGCATATCCTACCCAGATAGAGATATGGCTGTATGATGTCTGTGGTAGCAGCGTAGCAGGAGTTATATCTGGGCTTAGTGTACGTTCTAATCGTAGATGTGGCTGGATGATGTCTGGTGCGTGCCAAGGTCTGGAGAGGATCAACTAGACCTCTGAATGATGATTATACGCTAGTGCCTTAACCCTTTCCATGCTGATGTGGTGAGACTATTTCCGTCCACGCGTGAAAAATACAAAATGTTGAAAACCATCTAAACCCTGTTATGTTGGTATTCATTGGAAAGCACTCACTGAGTACTCTCAGATAAGTACCCATATGCCATGGTTTTAGTAATTTTTTTCAGCTTTTTTGCATCATTTTGTATTTACCAAATTAGCCACCAGCAGCCATTTGGGTTAATCTCACACTTGGTTTCTGCTCTCTCTGCATCATTCTATCAGACCAAAGGGCTTATCTTATAAGCCTTTGATCAGACTGATAGATGTAGCCTAGACCAAATCAGCAAGGCATTAGACTCAACATACAAGGTAGATCTGTAGCCCTTGGATACTGAATCTTTTAAAATTATATTGCAAGGTGGTAGGGCTGTTGAGCGAGATCTGCTGGTTGCCTATGCGGTGATCAATATTCGTACCCTTACTTGCAAGCCTGCTGTTCTTGTCAAGGGAACTTCATGCTGTCATGGTATATAATCGGAAAATTTGCCGCACTCGCTGTGTTTAACCCTTATACTGCTGGTGGCTAATTTGACCAATACAAAATGATGCTAAAACCTGAATAATGACTGAACCCCTGGCATGTGGGTGCTCATCTGAAAGTACTCAGCGAGAGCTTTCCGATGATACCAACAAGACAGGGTTTCGATGGTTTTCAAAAATCTTTGCATTCTTGTGCTTTGTGCGGAAAGTAGCCTCTGAGCATTGGAAGAGTTAACCGAGGCGACGGAGTATTTCCAGTTCTCTAAGTGCAGCAGCTGTCATTCTAAAACAACTGAACAAACTGCGCGAGACTAATTATTATCATACGTTTAATCATTAAGAACTTGTCCTTGTCACCCGTAGACCTATCAGGAGCGTTTTTTTTCTCGCGAGATAAGGTTGTCGCCTCAGAATGTAAACACCACAGGCGGAAATTAACACCACGTCAACAGTAGGAGGTGTACAAAGAAATAATGATTACTCGACAAAGGGGTGGGTTTTTTCTTTTGCGCTTTTTGCAGTTGCAAGGTCGTGTTTAGAGCTGAGGTCTATAATGCGATGGATGTGGTGAAAGACTGCATGATTTAGAGGAGGAAGGGAATGGAAGCAAAAGAATAGGAAGAATTTAATGATTGAATGACAATGGGGCACTTTTTAGCACTTATATTTTAGAGTTAACCCTTATGCTGCTGGTGGCTAATTTGGTCAATGCAAAATGATGGGTAAAAACATAAAAAATGACCAAAACCCTGGCAAATGGGTACTCATATGACAGTACTCAACGAGAGCTTTCCAATGAATACCAACATGACAGGGTTTAGATGGTTTTCAAAATTTTTTGGATCCTCGTGCTTTGGACAAAAGTAGCCTTAGCATTGGAAGAGTTAAAAGGCGAGATTGACATTGGTGCTTGCCCCATTGCCCCGGGCAAGTAGAATTTGTAAATTATAGCTGAGGGGCAAGTGAAAACTATCTTGCTTGCCCAACTGGGCAAGTGCGCTGTATATATTTCAGGTTTACTTTTGAGAACATATGCAGGTTTTGTGGTCTGGCATCCGAGCTTGTCCTAGAAAATATGCTTGAAAATCACATGCCAGCACCATTACATGTTCTACTTCGTTTTGAATGAAACATCATAAAACACACTTTTTCAAGGGCAGGTGAAAGTTGGAATGGGGTAAGTGAAAGTTGAATCTCACTTGCCCTACTGTGCAAGTTGCTGCATAAGTTTATGTCATGCCCTGATAAGGCTGAACACTGATAAGAATGCAAGGAGGTAACAACAAAATGATATGGTATTTTAATGGCACTGTTAACTCTAACAGATACTAGTTACACGGAGCCTGGAGAATACATTGGTTAAGAGATATCTGCATGAAGAGGGAGGGAAAGAGGAAAGGAAGTGATGACTAGGGAATTAAGATATATCTTACAATGGTAAGTGGTGCTACAAGTACAGGTTAAGTGATGAGCCTGAAAAAAGGTGGAATGAGTTAAACCAAAAGTGGATTAACGTGGAAGAAGAGCGTGTAGGAAGAGAAATATGTGGTCGCACATGTTGTGTGAGTATATATATATATATATATATATATATATATATATATATATATATATATATATATATATATATTATATATATATATCCACCTTTGGTTAAACATATTCATCCCTGTAGCAGCCATGAAAAACCCTTTTCATTTCAGTGATATTCTTTGAAAAATATCTGAAAGAGAGATAATTACTAATAAAAACTCAAGAATAATAGAATAAAAAAATATCGCAAAGATTTTCTGAAAACCATATAAACCCTGTCATGTTGGTATTCATTGGAAAGCTCTTGCTGAGTACTCTCAGATGAGTACCCATGTGCCAGGGTTTCGGTCATTTTTCAGGTTTTTTGCATCATTTTGTATTGGCCAAATTAGCCACCAGTAGCACAAGTGTTAAAGCTGATCCATGGCTACAGGTCCCAGCCCTGACAAGGCCACCAGTCAGTCGAGGTCTGCGGCAGGAATCGCACAGGAAGTGATGCGTACAGGAAGTAATGAGACTTGCCATCTAGAATTGGATAGGCCGGGTTCCCGGAATGTATTCCCCGCAGGAAGCAAACAAAGTGGGTTGACTGGAGCATGTTCTCTGAGCTACTAATTATTCCCTCCTAGAAATTCAGTTCTTTTCTATACCTTGTTTGATATTCTCCATGCTCGGGTATTGTTAACAACACCTTTGTTTAATGTCAGGACCAATGATTTAATTTTAATTTAAAATCAAAATTGATTTTGCTAGGGATTTTAATATTTTTATAGCGAAAACAAGCTGTTCTCTTGATGTTGCTGGTTTAGCTGTTGTTACTCAGGTGACTAATGATTGGATTCAATTGAAAATCAAAATCGATTTTGCTAGGGATTTTAATATTTTACTTTATTTTCAAAAGAAGCCGTACTCTTGATGTTTCTGGTTTACCTGTTGTTGATCAGGTGACCATTCAAATCCTTTTATTGCTGGTGTGATAACTTTTGAGGGTGAAATGAAAGGTTAAATAATAGGAACAAAAACATCCTTATAATAAAACAAAAAGAAAAGGAAAACATTTTTTTACCAGTCACTCAAAAACGTGCTTGGTATCTTAAAGAAATGGACATCCTAGAACCCACAGTGAACAATACTTCTCAATTACTCAATTGACATAACACAGAATTCCCCGGTAGAACTACTGGGGTTTCGTGTAGATTGCTTTCCAAGGCTGCAAGTGCCCATGTGACACATTTTTTACTTGTCACTCAAGAAAGTGATTGGTATCTCTATGTCCTAGCACCCACAGTGAAAAATACTTGAAATTGACATATTATGGAATTCCGGGGTAAAACTATTGGGGTTTGGTGGAGATTGCTTTCCAAGGCTGCTAGTGTCCGTGTGATGCCTCCGGAGTCCCTGCTGGTGGGGGAAGGCCTTGAGGTGATGTGTAAATCGTGCAGTGGACTTGACAAGAACAGCCCTGAGTGCGGTCTGAGGATCAGGAAGTTCTTCGGGAAGTGGCGTGCCAAGGAAATAAACGAGGTCTTGTGTCCAGAATTACACTAACCTGGGTTTCCTGTAATGTACGCCTGTGGAGGTCATAGAAACCTCATAGTGGTCTAGGTGGCACATTTAGATATTTGGGGGGTAAACTGTTTCTTCAGCATGCAGGGAAAAGCCTAGACTTGCTATAAGTCTTTGTTAAATGGCTCTGAGTCTCACTGGTCTACTACCCTGAATTGATTTCTGACCAAGTTTTAATGCTCAAGTACTGTGTTAGCCTAGATTTCTAGGCTGTCATATATATTTTTCTCCTATGTTTTTTTATGTTACCAAGCACCAAAAAGTCTAGGTGCCACAGTGGTCAATTTAGTTTACACCTATCTCACCAGGGGAATAGAGGATCCAGTTTGAGTATGCATGCCTATAGAGATCTGAGGATCAGGTGGTGCCATCTATCTACTATACCTGGTACTACACCACACTGCTTGGTCGGCACAGAAGGGAATGTCAACTTTTTAGGGACTAGGAACCTAGTCTAGTGCTGTGTTTGATAGACCCAGTTTGATAGAGACATTAAACATACCTACCATCTAGTGATGTATACTCAGATGCATTCTTCCTGGTATAATCGACGAATGGAATCAGATTTCCATTTTTTCAGACATCAGCTGAAACTGAACCCCCTCCCTCCTCACAATTACTGAATCCAGAGTCCCCTCTAACCAACCTATAGTTATATAAAATCTGCAGCATTGAAATCAATATGAGACTTGGTATCATACAGAGATTTTTCTGCATTTTCAATTCTTTCAGACTTTTGTTAAAATGGAACCCCCTCCTCACAATTACTGAAACCTGTGTTTCCCCTAACCACTGTATAGTTATATAAAATCTGCAGCATTGAGATCAATATGCGTTCTGAACGGTTCATGGTATCACACAGAGATTTTTCTGCCTTTTCTATACACCTAGCTGTGACATTATGGTATGTTCAATGAAGTGAACGGAGTTCCTGATACTATTGTGTATTTTTCCGTAATAGGTCTTTTGTGATTATTTTCGCTACAACTGTAAAAGCCAAGATAAGTGCTTGGGTGGTTCTTGGTTCTGGATTTCTCTCCATTCAGATCCGACCGAACAATTCATTAGTTCATTATCGGCACACTGGCAGGGGTTGCGAAATAATTACAATATTGTTGCGGGAATGATTCTGACGTTAATGTTTGAAAGTCGGCGAAGCGTAAGAAGCGGACATCTGTCACGACATAAATACCGAAAGAAAAAGTCGGTGAAACTGTTGCATTGTGTGCTTGTCACAGTGTATCAGACGTCGGTTGGGAGAGCATGCGTCTTTAATTGGTCTGTTCTACCACACGCCAAGTAGTGTGACCCAGTGCAACGAACGATTGGCGCGTACTCAGCACAATATTGCAAATATTGTTACAGTAGCTCTTTATTGGATGATGACTGACTGGTGGCTTAGAGGCAAATATCATGTTTTAATGATTCTAGTGCACTGAAGGGGACGAAGGTGTTTTACCTAGTACTCTTGGATGATGCTGTATCGAGAGGTATGTGCTGATATTATACAACACAGGAATGGATTCACGTTTAATGATTCTAGTGCGTTAAAGGAGATGCACGTGTTGTACCTAGTTCTCTTGGATGATGCTGTATCGAGAGGTAGGTGCTGATATTATACAACACAGGAATGGATTCACGTTTAATGATTCTAGTGCGTTAAAGGAGATGCACGTGTTGTACCTAGTTCTCTTGGATGATACTGTATTGAAAGGTAGGTGCTGATATTATACAACACAGGGATGGATTCACGATTAATGATTGTGGTGCATCAAAGGAGATGCACGTGTTGTACCTAGTTCTCTTGGATGATGATGTATCAAGAGGTAGGTGCTGATAGAGTTATACAACACACGGATGGATTCACATATTTGTCTACCAGTGGTAGACCTATGGTCGGTCATATAATAGTGTACCATCATTCTACCATGGGTCTGCCATGTGTCTACCATGATGTGTGGTTAGAATGTGGTAATCACTAATTACCATAAATTTTCGAAAATTTGAACCACCCTAGGAATTTGGGCCAGTATAATTATTTTACAAAAAAATTATTGGTAAATATGGACCACCCTTGATCTATCGCTGGTAGCTATTTCACAAAGTTTGGACAACTATTACTCTGTTTTGTCAGTATTTTCATAAAACATTACTGCTCACTGTTGTTCACTACTGAGTGCCTACCCTGATAGCTGAGTGGTCTAAAGCATTGCCACTGGCTGCTCACTGTCTCTCACCACTGAGGCCCTGCACTGATAGCCGTGTGGTCTAAGGCATTTCCATTTATTGCACCACTGCCTAGGGCCTGCTCTGATGGTTGAGTGGTCTAAGGTGTCGCCATTTACTGCTTGAGGTCCCACACCACTATAAGGCCTACCCTGATAGCGGAGCGGTTTTAGGCATTGCCACTCGATGCTCGCTGCCCCTCACCACTGCCGAGGTTCAAATCTCACCCAGAACATGTGGGAAAGATGTCAGTGACTTGGGATTTGGTAGTGTTTTCACCAGGTACTTTGGTTTCCTTATTTCAATGTGGGTCCCACTACAGCTACAATCTGTGTTGCCTGAAGTGGCACACTAGGGCCCTATATTGTGCAATTAGAATGCAAGGGCACATTTGAGAAACAATTGTTGATCCTAGATGCTCCAGTATCAATCTATCACTCTCAGGGTCTGACACTCAGATTTCAGGCTAGGGGCCCAAAAAGGTCTTTCGATAAAAATTAGTGGGCAAAACCAGGATTTCTGGTTATTTTTCATACTATTTTGGGCCCCTAGACTGAAAAATCTAGGGCCCACTGCAAAATCTAGGGGCATATGCCCCCGGGCCCCTGGGAAAGTTGAACCTTGACTCTCTATGTATGACCTCCATGACTGTGCATTGATTAGACGGCCTGTGAGACCCAACTGGCACACAATAAGTTAAGTGTATCTGTCATTTTGTCATAGATACCCCATACTCTCTATAACACTGATATTCATAATTAATTGAGACCCGACCATATTGCACAAAATGACACATGATAGAGCATATGTATATAATATATAAATATATATATATATATATATATATATATATATATATATATATATATATATATATATATATATATATATATATATATATATATATATAAATATATATATATATATATAAATATATATATATATATATGTATATATATATATACATATATGTATGTATATATATGAACTTTCTGTTGTACTATAGAGAGCTATCTGCATGCATGGTAACTGTTATTTTACGATGCTTTGGGATCGCACAAGTGGATTGCGACTAATCCATAAAGCATTGTCTGCAGGCATGCAATATTGCTCTGTTGTTTTCAGCCTCCTCAATTAGAGAGTGGTAATAGATTTCCAGCTTGGTTCCATGACAAGAGTGACTCTTACTGTGTCAGTGAGGAGAAAATAGCGACTAGGTGATGCATTCTAACACTGAAGCTTGGCCTTTGTTAAGTTGTTTGTTTGTTTTTTACTCCCGCATATTTTAAGTTTTGTGTTGCTTCTAAATGGCCAAGATTGTATTACAATTTTGAATTTTAGAGCCCTTAGGGTATACAGCCCAACCTGGTATATAGGCACATGTGGGTGCTCTAATTCCACTATGCCCCTTATAGATGATACACAATTCTATTATCTATCCTCTAAAAATCCTTTATAAAAAATAATTATGATTTTTTTTATTATGTTTTTGTCTTCTCCCTGTATTGTCCCTCTTCAATATAAGGAAATAACATTGTGTTGATAATGATATAAGACACTTTCTGCTTTTTGTCTGTTTGAGTGGCACCTTGGAGCTTCATGCAGCTTAGTGAGATTTTATGGCATTTACAAATTTCTCACGAAGGAAATCAGCTGCCATGGAACAAAAACAAATTGATTATGTGGCTTGTTGCTTTTTCCCCAGTCATTTCTCTTTGTGATTTTATTCTATCACTTTGTGTGTAAATACACTAAGCAGGCATAAGTGCAAATACCTTGAGATTTGCTGATGTTAGCTTTACCTGTGTATGTTTGCTAATTACCTCTTTCATTCTCTTCGTCATACTCAGGGTGAAAAGGAATCAATATGGGATAGACTCTACAGTGCTGACATTTAATTCCTGCATGGATGCATGGATGACCTCACAACCGAACGTAGCTTTGATTTCGCAAGCTACCTGGGTCAATGATGTGCTTATGTTATCCATGGGTGTATGTACAACCAGACACTGGCAGACGTCCGGTCGACTAGCGCAGGAATTGAATATCTCTACTGTAGCTTTAATTCAGGGTATCTGATTTGATTTTATTTTATTTGGTCTAGTACGATGTGTATTAATTACATAGCATTTTGGCATACAAAAAAATCATATATAAAGGTGACTGGCTGGAGAGTCATTAACTGCTATATGTATACAATAGAATTCTAACCAGACACAGGATATATACACTAAAAGTTAGAAACTTATTTCCATAGTGGTCCCAGATTTCCATAGTTGTCCATATCAATTATTAATTTTTTCCTTACTTTTTTTAGTGTTGGGCTCAAGATAAAGTCTATTGATCAGGAAGACTTGCATTTATGTCATTAGATATGGTGATGTTATTATTCATCCTGCCACGGTGCTTAAACAACGCATGCAGGCAGTTTCGGAACAAAGTCAAGAACCTCATTCTTCTATATAATGAATTTATGTTCCTCATGTGACCGGGAGAGTGGTACTAGCATTTCCTAAGTAGTGAATCAAGAAATATACTTCTAATACTTGATGAATTTATGCTACTTTACTTATTTTCCTGAGGCAATGGTGCTAGCTGTTTCAGACAGCTAAGATCAAATAAATTCCAGAATTTTTCCTTTTTTGCATCAACCTTTTAGCAAAGGGAAGACTTCCATGAATAGGATGAGATTATCCAAAGCTCCATCCTTTTAGAGGGAACATGAATCAAGTTTGTGTGGTTTTATCAGATTTTGTGTCTTTTTACATTACATTGTTTCTAATGGAAGATGTACTATGGCAGCATGAGAAAATATCACGATGTTAACCCTTTGTATGCTGGTGGCTAATTTGGTCAATACAAAATAATGCAAAAATGCTGAAAAATGACTTAAACCATGGCATATGGGTACTCATCTGATAGAACTCAGTGAGAGCTTTCCAATGAATACCAACATAACAGGGTTAAGATGGTTTTCTAAACTTTTTACATTTTTCTCTCATGGACGAAATTCAATTCTGAGGATCCACTTTCTAAATCCTGGCTAGGACCCTCTCCAGAAGACTCTTTTGATGAGGAAGTCTGAGCTTGCGTGGCTTTAGCGTGATTATCTACCAAATTACTGATGTGTTCGTAGCCAACACGGAATGGCCACATTGCATGATTGTTCATGATTAGTGGGGGATACACATCCATGAATTAATGATGGCTGCATATAGCAGGCACCTGCACAGACAATAACACGAATCATCACAACGCTGGGGGGAATATACCACCCAGATCAACATTATCCCATGCGTCTTGCTATGAGACAACCCCCCCCCACAAAAAAAAAATATATATATTTTTTGAAAAATAGATAAATAAATAAATGAATAGATAAATAAATAAATAAAAGAGCAGACATTGTGTTTGGATCAACAATTGCTTATGCTTCCTGTGGCCCCCCCCCCCCCCCCCTCCCAACGAAAAAGGAAAAAGCAGCATACTTGGTAGCTTATATTCAACATTAATCCTTATTCATCCAGTAAACCACCCACCCCCCCCCCCCCCCCCCCCCTCCTCCTGAGCCCCCCCCCCCCCCCCTCCTAAAAAGCAGTGCATGTAGTACCCAAATCAACATTAATTCACATTCATACCATAAACCCCCTCCCCCTTCTACTGAATACACCCCCTTCCCCCCTTTCAAAAAAAGCATCACACATAGTACCCAAATCAACATTAATCCATATTCATCCCATAACCCTATCTTTCTCATCGCCCCCCCCCCCCCCCCCCCCCAAAAAAAAAAAAAGCACACAAGGTACCCAGATCAACAATATTAAACCATATTCATCCTGTAACCGGGACCACACAGATGATTTAATAGACTGTTGAAATTAATATTTGCTCCATTAACCTATTCATGCTGGGAGCTACTCCAGTCTCAGGGCCTGCCATTTCTGTTATATCCTTATGAAATATTCGAAGGGAATTCAATAATAATCATATCATCATAGCATTGTATCTCTGAGAGAACCATTTATGTCATTAATTGATGTATGGTTATGAATTAGTGATACATAGTGTACATAATGCGCTGATTAGACAAAAGCAGTTAGTTCCATTATAGCCATAACAAAGGTGGCATACCCTGGGAAATTAACAATAAATGTCCCATTGCCTATGGCAGTCCTTGAAACTGACTTGGGAATATAGGCTTATCACCCATATATATATATATATATATATATATATATATATATATATATATATATATATATATATATATATATATATATATATATATATATATATATATATATATATATATATATATTTATATATACATATATATATATATATATATATATATATATATATATATATATATATATATATATATATATATATATATATATATATATATATATATATATACATGTATACATATATATATATATATATATATATATATATATATATATATATATATATATATATATATAAATATATATATATATATATATATATATATATATATATATATATATATATATATATATATATATATATATATATATATATATATATTATAGTTTATTCATTTAATCGTTCACTCAAATCCTACCTGGCTATTCTGAGCATGGAAATAAGGGGTTAACACAAACAAGCCCCCCATGATGATAGCTGATAAGGCATGTAGCTGGCTACTTGTGAGAGGTACTTTAACAAGTGTTGATAGTGGGAAGGAGTCCAGGGTATTGTAAACTACCTCTCTCCTTGATAGATGCTTCCCAGACCTGTGTCCTCAGTTCATCTCTGCTCCGTAAGCCTTCTGGGGCAACTTTACCATACTGATCTTGTACCCAGAGTAGCACAAAGGCATTTAGTTATATTGATGATAAAGAACATTTTGAAAACTACTGTGTACCTGTCCTTGCTTTGAGTTACACCTTTAACCCTTTCATACCTGGAGATCTACTTGACTAGTAGCAGTTTTGGCTGATACGGGTATGAATGGGTTAAAAGGATTATCAGAATCTATTCTATTTACATATGTTTTCAAAAAAAACATATGGATGATTAAGTTAAACCCAAAAATTATGTTCATGGTTTATGAGTACATACATACTTTTAAACAAATAAATATATAAGTAAGCACTCACACAAACATAGTGCATTACACATCATGCAACAGTTAACTAGTTCAGCCTTCAACATGTGTTCTGTGTATACCCGCGTGAACCCACTTCCTTCCCTTCCTCTATCTGCCTGGCACTCTTCGTTGTTATTGTTGTTCTTAGGGAAGTAGTCACGATATATATGCACCAGCGTCTTCCTTCCACACTCACAACAGTACACCTCCGAGTTCGCCGCCAGATAATAGGCCATCTGCATGCTACTCGTGTGATAGGAACTGGGAGGGATTCCTACTACTGGTGGGTGCTGAAGTGAAGGTGGCAGCTGGAAATATATGTAGGTATATTTTGTCTTTGATAAAAGAATGGATATGTAGCGAGAGACCAATTACGATGTGACTGTGCTATAGTGAAGACCTGTGGTCACGAACCTGACCTCAGTGTGACGTCAATAAGAGACAAAGACCAATAAGGTCTCTCCTAGCATTTACATTACAGAGAAAGCTGCACACCAACATGCGCAGAGCGTATATTTTGGGCTATTAACCACAGCCTGGTTGTTTAGGTTGACCGGCTGGTTTTATATCCACTTGTTTTAATTCATCTAAGATTTTGTGTTGGTAATAACACAGCAATCTTAACTTAAAGAAGGTGCTACACAGTCACATACAAGATTTGGTCTTCACTTAGGTATTCATTATCTATAACATGGGTAATTTTAGCTGAAGTTAAATTCCTGTGTCGGACAATGTATATTTTACAGTAACATTCTTAAGTGTTGACTTATTTCATCTGGTCATGTGAGGTCAGACACAAGGAGAGGTTCGGGAGGGTTACCAGAAAGTGTTGGAATTATTTTATCTGGTAAATGTGAGGTCAAACAAGTTTGAGAAGATCAAGTCACCAGAAAGTGTTGGAATTATTTTATTTGGTAAAGTGAAGTTGGGCAAATAAAGGTTCTAGAAGGATTACCAGAAAGTGTTTAATTATTCTACAGCCCTAACATTTAATTCCTGCACTAAATGCCAGGGAAGCCCCGGCATGATACACAACTGCACACCTGATTGCCAACCATTTTCCTGGGCATGGATATGTATGGATGGTCTCACAACCTGATTCACAAGCTATGTGGGTCATATGTGTGCTTGTCATATTTTTGGCATGTTATCCTTGGATGTATATACAACCATGCACTGGCAGATGTCCAGTCGACTGGTGCAGGAATTAAAAGTCTGTACTGCGTCTTGTATTGCATCATGTAAGGTTAGGTTGATACCCAGTGTCTAACTGTCTATTAATACTACCAGCATGGTATTGAGTGATATTTTTTCACCTGCCAATGTGAGTTCAGGTAAGCATAGATTTGAATAGTGTTACTAGAACATGCTGAACTGTTCTATGACACATACTTGATATGCATGGGACTAACAGGGACCAAGCATATCGTCCGTCACAGCCAAAAGTCTGGCGTACAGTGGTCGGTCATATGCAAGTTTGGCAGTTTTTTTTCTGATAGGAGGTCTAAGGCTGTTAGAAGTTCAGTTCCAGAATCCCACAACAGCACTAACATGGTAAAGTGTTAAATTGTTTTTTCTGGTAATGTGAGCTAGGTCAGGCTTGTGGAAGTTCAGTTCCTATGTCCAAGAATAACACTGGAGCATGGTAAAGCGTTGAAGGTTACCAGAAAGTGTTGGAATTATTTTATCTGGTAATGTGAGGTCAGACAAGCAGAGGTTTGACGATTAGATGTCCAAGAATAACAGTTGAGCATGGTAAAGCGTTGAACTGTTTCACCTGGTAGACTGAGGTCAGGCAGTAGATGTTAGTTATATGTGGTCAGGTTAGGAACAGTTCTGAGATATAACATTAGCATGTAAACATGTGCATGTGTTGTATGTGGTAATCTGAAGTCAGGCAAACAGAGGTTTGAGTAAGGTTTCATGAAAGTTAAGAATTATATCCCACAACACCACAAACAAGGTAAAGTGTTATATTGTTTTCTTTGGTAGTGTGAGCGAGGTCAGGCCTGTGGAAGTTACAATAACTTCCAGTTACAATAACCAAGAATACATACATATATATATATATATATATATATATATATATATATATATATATATATATATATATATATATATATATATATATATATATATATATATATATATATATATGTATATATATATATATATATATATTCACAAATATATATATGTGTGTGTGTGTGTGTGTATACATGTGCACCATTTGTAGGGAAAAATACAATTTGGACTCACAACGGTTATATGTGGTTTTCGACGCATTAAGAGTGTATGCATGTCCATTCCGTGCGGCTGTTCTCATTCAGAGAGCTGTTTGTCTATTCTGTGTCTGTCGCCCCCAGCACCTGGACATGACAGGGAATGAACCGATCGAGGCTTTCACTCACGGAATGGCAGCGAAAAGGGAGGTGTAACTGTCTCCCCACTGGAATAGAGGCCAATGACTTATTAACCCTTTCCGTGCTAAGACTTACTTTCGTCCATGGCAGAAAAATGCATAAAGTTTTGAAAACCATCTAAACCCTGTCATTTTGGTATCCATTGGATAGCTCTCACTGAGTACTCTCGGATGAGTACCCATGTGCCAGGGTTTCAGTCATTTGTTATGTGTTTTGCTTCATTTTGTATTGGCCAAATTAGTCAACTGCAGCATAAGGGTTAACCCTTTCCATGCTTAGACTACTTTTGTCCATGGCAGAGAAATACAAAAGATTTTGAAAACCATCTTAACCCTGTTATGTTGGTATTCATTGGATATCCTCCACATAGTATTCTCAGTAGCAGCATAAGGGTTAACTCAATTGACAGGATGTAATCACATTTTCACATGTTTTTATTCACGACACAGATTTGCTATATGGTAATGGCAAGAAGGCTCACCTCTTACTGAGAATTTCTTTATTTGTTAACCCTTATGCTGCTGGTGGCTAATTTTGCCAATACGAAATGATGCAAAAAAACTGAAAAATGACTGGAAACCCTGGCACATGGGTACTCATCTGAGAGTGCTCAGTGAGAGCTATCTAATGAGTACCAACATGACAGGGTTTCGACAGTTTTCAAAAATCTTTGCATCCTTGTGCTTTGGACAAAAGTACAAAGCACAAGGACTTACTTGAAGCAGATTTGAATGAAAGCTGAGAAGAACGCTTTTCAGATGAACTCATGCTCTGCAAATATTTGTTTAATATTGATTTTTGGTGGTTTTACATTGTACTTTCCCGCGGCCAAAAACGGAATAATGTTGCGTGTAAGTTGAGAAGCCTCACCAGATGGACACTTGTTTGTCAAATATTTGTGTCATATTGATTCTGTCTGTGACATATTTGGGTGAAGTGCTAGGTGTCAGACTGCCTGGCCGTCGGGGGAGATGTATGGAGAGTGGATGGGAGCAGACTGGAATATGAATCTTCAATAAAACAGTGTTAGACTGCCCGGCTGTCGGGGGGAGAGGAGGGAGGTGGGGGAAGTGGATGGGAGCAGACTGGAGTATGAATCCTCAATAGAGCCGTGTTAGACCGCCCGGCTGTCGGGGGGAGAGGAGGGGGGTGGGGGGAATGTATGGGAGAGTGAATGAGAACAGACTGGAATATGAATCTTCAATAAAACAGTGTTAGACCGCCCGGCTGTCGGGGGGAGAGGAGGGGGGTGGGGGGAGTGGATGAGAGAGTGGATGGGAGCAGACTGGAATATGAATCTTCAATAAAGTCGTGTTAGACCGCCTGGCTGTCGGGGGGAGAGGAGGGGGGTGGGGGAAATGTATGGGAGAGTGAATGAGAGCAGACTGGAATATGAATCTTCAATACAGCATACAGCCGCGTTAGACCGCCCAGGGGGGGGGGGGGGGGGGGGGGAGGATAAATTTATGGGAGAGTATGAGAGCAGACTGGGATATGAATCTTCAATAAAGTCGCATTAGTGCTGCCATAAAGTAGCATGCTACGAGTGATAAAAGTCTAGGAGGGGAAAAACAGCTGTAGCCTCTTTCTATATCAACTTAGGTACCTATTGGGTATTAACCCTTATACTGGTGGTGGCTAATTTTGCCAAAACAAAATAAAGCAAAAAGCCTTAGAATTGACTGAAACCATAGCATATGGGTACCTATCTGAGAGTACTCAGTGAGAGATATCCAATGAATACCAACATGACAGGGTTCAGATCTAAAGTCTTTGCATCCTTGTGCTTTAGACAAAAATAGCCTCAGCGTTGAAAGGGTTAAAATATTCCTACTCATAGCCTACCTCGGAAAGTTATCCACAGATGCAGGATCATTTTTCCTTTCAACTTTGGAATTTAACTTAATTTGAAGAATGGTTGTTGAAAGTCTTTGTATTTTCACAGACAATCTTTGATTTCAATATTATCTAATGAATGCTCAGATCAGAAAGACAATGCCAAAATAGTTCTAGCAATCTTGGTAATATTTTAGGGTCAAGGACATAACAATATCAGTACAGTGATCCCGGAAATCTGGCATGACTAGGCTTACAGCTTAAAATAATGCTCTGGATATTACCAATTTCTCAGGAAGTTTTTGGCTTTACTATTGCAGCATGAATGGGTCAAAGTGATTTTAGATTTATACAACTCATTTTCAGATCTCCGTTCAAATTTTAAGACTTGCTCCTTAACCCTTATGCTGCTGGTGGCAGATTTGGCCAATAGAAAATGGTGTAAAAACATGGAAAATGACTGAAACCCTGGAATATGGGTACTCATCTGAAAGTACTCAGTGAGAGCTATCCAATGAATACCAACATGACAGGGCTTAGATATTTTTCAAAAATCTTTGTATCCTTGTGCCTTGGACAAAAGTAGCCTCAGCATTGGAAGGGTTAATCAGCTTTGTGCTTCCGGGCCAAGGAGAGATATTGTAATGGATTAGTATGTTGTTTTAGGGGATTGATGTTTGTGCTTATTGCTTTATAGTGGGACTAACAGGGTTAATACACCCCCAAGGTAACACACAAACAGCATTTTCACATGGATTCAATCAGCACAAATTCTCCGTGCACGCTTCTTTCATGTGCGAGTGATTTGAAGGGTCCGACCTTACGCTTAACTTGTGACCTTTACGGAAATACCAATCGCTGTCAAGAGCACTCCTTACGAGATGTGATGTACGCAGTACAGGCAGGGAGAGCGCCTCCAATCGAAATGACTCGATGAGAGAGATGCGCCAGAACGGAATAAGTGCAAACATTTTCTATCGATCCCACCTTGAGAAGCCGACGCGTTGTCAGGCAGGAGGAACATGCAGAAAGTATGGTAGAAAATGCAGAAGGGACAGAAACCTGGCCAAGTAAGCTGTAATCTTGGTTGTCCCAGAAGGGCCAGAGACTTGGCCAAATAGGCAGTATCTAGGTTGTCAGGGAGGTATCAGATCGAGGGTGTACTGTAAAACCCATTATTATCACGCTCCTTTTAATTTCACGCATTTCGCGCTAGGTGATGAGAACACGTTTATGCTGATATACGTTCAAAATAGCATAACAATGCCCCATCTAGCGGTTTACAGTTGATGCACGCAATTAAAAGGCTGCGATCATGTGCATGGTTATAAAGGGTTTTACAGTATATAGTAGAAAACTATTTTCAGAAGGCATACCAGAAACCTAGCAAACTAGGCAGTATCTAGGGTACAAGAACTCAGGCAGAAAATGCAGTATTTACTATTTATGGAGAGTTGGATTTTGAGTGACTAATCGGATAACTCCTGGCAACCCACCTTTAATCCTTTCATCCCCAATTTCCACAGGTGGTCAGCCAGAGCTTCGAGTATTAAGAAACTTTGCAGGAGCAAACAATCAAATAAATTGTAGATATCTCCTAGAAAGGTATCGATAAGGACAAAACAATTTTGATTTTGATATTTTTTCAAATGCTTTATTTATATAGCTTTCTATTTTTCATATCATCAGGGCATTTATTGACTAACCTGTTGTTGCCAAGGTTATTTGATAGCTACATTTATGGCATGACTCATTTATGCTAAATAGGAAAGCATATTTTAGACAAAAAAAAATTGGGGGGAATATTTCACTGCTGATTCAATAATGTACAGAGCAATAAAATGAACCCTTTCTAAAAAAAAGTTTTGGTGTGTAAGCTTTGATATGAAACAAGCCAACTCTCAAAGCTTCCGTGACACTTTCTTATCATCTTTCAATTTCCTGGTTTTATATTCCCCTTTTCAAGTTCGTTTTTAGCCTTTGAATCCTTCTTTCTCTATTATTTGCTATGTATGATTGGTGTCCACATTTCCTTGTGCATTTTTACCTGGTGTGTAAAGGGCGTAACTTTTACCTGTAATCTCCAAGCTTACGAAAA
The DNA here is from genome assembly GCA_963942565.1 of Maea johnstoni. Classification (NCBI taxonomy): domain Eukaryota; kingdom Metazoa; phylum Annelida; class Polychaeta; order Spionida; family Magelonidae; genus Maea; species Maea johnstoni. The sequence continues at coordinate 32,225,659 of OZ012696.1, forward strand.
CCAGGTCATATCTGATAATAATGCCATGCCCATGTACGAATGCCCCTCACTGTTAGGGGGCCACAATGATAGTGTTTAACCCACACATTTCAATGTCGCCCAAAAAGGCCTGCTATTTTGATGATACCTTTTATGGAAGTTATTTTTAGGTGTAACATAACTTACTACTAGGTTAAAAGTAACCCTTTTATTATCCAGAGCAATGAGGTTTATATATATACACACGCACACACACACACACACACACACACATGTATATATATATATATATATATATATATATATATATATATATATATATATATATATATATATATATATATATATATATATATATATATATATAATATATATATATGTATATGTATATATATATATATATATATATATATATATATATATATATATATATATATATATATATATATATATATATATATATGTATAATATATATATATATATATATATATATATATATATGTATGTGTAATATCAGCTAAAGATACAGGAATACAGAAGAATATTCATAACTGTAAGGGGAATTGTCCTTTTAAACTAAATCAGCATATATTGGTATATTGTTTTGTCAAAAGCATGCTTGATGTATACCAAGTTACTTAAATAAATCAAAGTATTCATATTCTTTTCCAGGTGAACTCTGAACCTGAATGGGTTAAGGCAAAATTACAAAAACAAATCAAGAAAATTGATTTTTGCTAAAGATCCAAAGGCTCAATTTATCATGAGTACCAGTATTTCCCTTCTTGGTATAACTTTTATTTCGATTTGCCTTTAAGTGATCGCACTCTTTTAAACACACCTCTTGTCAAGTTGTCCCAATAAAAAGTGTTATATGATGGATGTACTATTGGCTCAGTTCATGACATTATTAACTACAAATTTTGTCAAAACCGGTTGACTTATATGCATCTGTTTTCCTTCAAGATTTGACCTTCACGTTTGACCTCACCTGACCTAGATATGTGTTCGGATGACTAGGTGAATGTCACAAGTGACAATGTGATGAAAAGAAGTACAAATTCAAATAAATATCAATGAGTTCCCACCTAGGACTTGACAAAAATATGTCAAAATGAACGATGGGTATGAGCTATCTATTTCATCCTCTTTTCTGAAAATGCTTGACCTTTATTTGACCTTTGCTTGACCTAGAAATGTCAGGGGAGGAGAAGAGGTGAAAGCAAATAGGCATGATATGATATCTATCATACATTTAATCAGGAACACACTTAGGAAATGACAAACTTTGGCAAAGATGAATGGATGTTCTGTGTATTGATATGTTTTGCCATGTTTTCATAGAAAACTTGACCTTCGAATAGTAAAGGAGTGATGGCATTTGTATTATCCCAGGCATAAGCACTCTAGATAATGAATTGGGTAAATACTAATGAACTTGTTCCATACATGTAATATACTACTGGGGATTGGAAGGGACAACCCTATTTAATATTTGTCCAATCCAGATATTGTGGGGTCTTATCATAAATATTGTTTTAGGAGTCTAGGTTTCTGCACTGAAAATTTCTAATGTGATTGTTCAGCCAATGGGGTGCAGGGAACCAAGTGAAGAACTGTTATTGCTCCACATGTAGTAGATGATTAGCTCATTTCACTGATTAGTTTGTACTGACAAACCCTAATGACCATTCAGTATAATGGTTCTTAATTGTGCGGGTGGCCTTGGCATTTGTATGTGTGCAGACTTAAGGATATGTGTGTTGATTGGTGATAGCTAGGTCTTAATGTGCTGAGAATATCAAAGCAAATCACTAAGATATTTCAGCTGGTTAGTTATCTAACTAATAGTTGTGCTTGGATTAGTTTTTTTGGCATATTTATTTCAATATGTTCATTTTGTGTCAAAACAATAAACACAACTGTGTTTGTATACCTACATTATCTTTGAGTTTTATTTTTATTTGATTTTATATATATTATTATTTTTTTTTTTTTGAGTGATTTTATTTTTCCATTCTGATATTTTTAATTGAGAAGTAGAAAAGCAGTCAATGTTTTTCTTTCATTGACTATAGACATCTTTGTATTTAACTCTCCAATGCTCTGGTACTAATTTATTTAATTAGCTTCATCTTGTGGTGATGAAAAGTTGTCAAGGGGTCAAATATACTGATGTGTCGTTTTCCTTTAATACTACATGCAGGCATGGGCAACTGAAAAGATAGAGTAGGATGTCTAAAGGTTTTATTTTATTGTTTACTTAGCGTTGAAGTGCTCTAACAAGATAGGCATGAATTTGGTCAACACCCTCTTATTCATAATAGGGCTTGAATGGATGAACATGCTATGGTCTAGCCTAGATTTCTAGCCTGCCATATGTATTTTTCTGCTAAGTTTTTTCTGTTACCCAGCAACAAATATTCTAGGTGGCCATAGTGGTCAATTTAGTTTACACTTATCTCACCAGGATTCAGTTTGAGTATGCCTAAAACCTCTAGAGGTCCGAGGATCAGGTGGTGCCATCCATATACCATACCTGGTAGTACTACACCACACTGCTTGGTCAGCACAGGAGGGGATGTCAACTTTTTAGGGACTAGGAACCTAGTCTAGCTATAGTCCTAAAAGGTGCTTATTATTCCCACCAGACCTCTTGTGTGAATGTCAGGTTGTAGAAGGGAGAATTCTGGGATTTTCTGGGTGACACTTTTCAAGGAGAACTTGAACATGTTTGATTCATCATCTGGACACTCATAACATGAATACTGTAAAACCCTTTATAACCACGCCCCTTTTTATTCACGCAATTGCAGTATGAATGCGATCGCGGCCATTTAAATACACGCATCAACTGTATCACCACTATTTTGAACGTATATCAGCGCCAGTAATATACGCGTTATCATCACCTAGCGCGAAATGCGTGAAATTAAAAGGAGCGCGACGATAATGGGTTTTACAGTAGGTGAAATTGAGAAATAAAGATATCAAGTCATTCATGCCGGCAGTGCCCAAAACCGCCTGACTATTTGGTGATATCCCTCTAACAAAAGCTTACAAAAATACTTGGAGGAGAAATATTGATCAAACTCCAACCCACAACTCTCCTTCAAATATTCTGTGAATTTATGATTATTTAATTCCAATATTATTTTCATAATTATCTATTGTCCAGACAACTCTTATCAGGCATTCAGGATAAAAAAGCGTATGGTGAATAAACATTCCTTAAGAAGTTAATTCACCTAAGATATTTGAGGTTGGATTCTAACTCTTGGAATGGCTATTTCTTATGAGTCTATTGGCAGGTAATGGGACCAAGAAATTGAATCCTCAATTCCTGTGGTCGCCTGGCCACAACTCTTGGAAAACAAGGAACTACTGGGTTGTCCTGCTGAAGGACATGTGAGTTCAGAAACATGTATAATGAATACCCTTTGAACAGTCAATTCGGCTCCCTAACATGACACACGCCAGGCTCTCACAGTGACTGAGAGTATGTATGTTCACCCTTCCAATGCTCAGGCTACTTACATCCAAAGCACAGTGACAGGCACAGTAAAGCAAAAAACCATCTAAACCCTGTCACGTTGGTATTCATAGGATAGCTCTCGCTGAGTACTCTCTGATGAGTACCCGTTTGCCAGGGTTTCAGCCATTTCTCAGGTTTTTTGCATCCTTTTGCATTTGGCCAAATTAGCCACCAGCATCATGAGGGTTAAAGCCAGACTAGTAATTCTACGCCAAAAGCAGCGTGCTTGTTGAAGAACTTGCTCTTAGAGTTTCCTGTTCTTGAGTATCGTGACTAGTACACTCACGTGTGCCTAGATCGAGTGACCCCTGATGAAGAACCCACCAGGGTTCAACTTTAACTTTTTTAACCCTTATGCTGATGGTACAAATTTGCCTAATACAAAATGATTTAAAACACCTAAAAAACGACTGAAACCCTGGTAAATGGGTTATCATCTGACAGTACTCAGTGAGAGCTTTCTAATGAATACTAACATGACAGGGTTTAGATGGTTTTCAGAAATCTTTGCATCATTGTGCTTTGGATGAAAGTAGCCTCAGCATTGAAAAGGCTAAGGCACTTGCCAAATAGGGCAGGTCAACTTTAATTTCTACCTACCCGACACAATTAGCAAAATTAGCCACCAGCAGTATGAGGGTTACCGTAAATTCTCAGTAATCTGGGCCTTTTTTTTAACCATGATGATTTTTATGGGTTGAGGGTGGCCCATTTTTTCTGAAAATACAGACAAAGCAGAGTAATAGTGCCACAGATTTCCCTTAATGACAACCAGTAATAGACCAGTGGTGGCCAAGATGTTCCTAAAATTATTTTGCACAATGATTATAGTGGCCCAAATTCCTAGGGTGGTCTAAATTCCCGAGAATTTACGGTAATGCGCTGCCCTTGCCTGTTCACCTGTTGAGAGCCTCTCTAGTAGTGAAGTACATGCACATGGCGCGGTACTCCAGAGACGCGAGTGGCTTCGAGGAGCGCTCCCAGAGAGGTTCCCTGCCTCCTTGCCCTTTTCACGGCCTGGGGAAAGGGAACCGGTCATTAGAGGTGCTATGGAAAACCGTAATATTGTCAAGAAATTGAGCTTCATGAAAATTTTTGAAGAGCTGGAATTGGGCTGGGGCTCACTTTAAGAGTTTAACCCTTCCGATGCTAAGGCTACTTTCATCCAAAGGAGAAGAACGCAACATCTTAACCCTTCCAATGCAAATGCTACTTTTTGTTCAAAGCACAAGGACCCAAAGATATTTGAAAATCATCTAATCCCTGTCATGTTGGTATTCATTGGAATCTCGCTGAGTACTCTCATAAGGGTACCCGTGGGCCAGGGTTTCAGTCATATTTTTAATATTTTTGCATCATTTTGTATTGGCCAAATTAGCCACCAGCAGGATAAGGATAAACCCTGTCATGTTGGTATTCTTTTGATAGCTCTCACTGAACACTCTCAGACGAGTACCCTTGTGCTTTGGACAAAAATAGCTTTAGCATTGGAAGGGTTATCTTCATATTTTACATGAATGCATATTTTCATCAACTAAAACTTTCAATGTATATACTTACAGTTAAATTTATCAAACCTTTGGCCCATCAAAGCTTGAATTGGGTAAGCACTCATGCCTGAAATAATGTATTTCTGCAAGTTCCTCATTACAGTATAGAGAGAAAAAATCAATGCTCAGGGGCAATTAAGTCTGCGGACCATGAATGGCAATACAATATCTTACCACTAGGAAGTTAATAGTTCTATTCCAATTTAGCCGCAATGCCACTAAGACATTCTATTGCCTTCCTCCTCCCACTCTCTACAAGATGAATCAATGTTCTCTTTGTCGGAATCGGCACTTTTCTGCAACACGGCATCGATCAGAAGATGAATCATGTCCCGGTTAATAATTGATATTGGTCTGTTATGAGGAAATGTGAAGCATGTCAATTTCACTATGGCTGAACCCTAGTGCTACATGACCTCTAGCGCGACCTCTGACCCCTAGCGTGACCTCGAGGAATGTCAGGTGCGGCTACACATGTTTTTATTGACCCGGCATCGTTCCAATGGCGTGAGGGTCAAACCAAGATTTATCTAATTGGAGATAGGAGCTGGTGGGTGTCAGAACAAGATGCAGAGCAGGGATTTGATTGGATAAGAAGAGATTTGATTGGATAAGAAGCGATTTGATTGGATAAAGGTGTTCTACAATATAAGAGGTGTTTAAAGGATGTGTAGGTGTCTTCTAGCTGTTAGCTGTGATGGTTAACCCTTATGCTGCTGTTGGCTGATTTGGCCATTACAAAATGATACAAAAACCTAAAAAATGTTCGAAAACCTGACACATTGGTAGTCATCTGAGAGCACTCAGCAAGAGCTATCCAAAGAATACCAACATGACAGGGTTAACCCTTATGCTGCTGGTGGCAATACAAAATGATGCAAAAAAAACTTGGAATTGACTAAAACCCTGACACTCATCTGACAGTACTCAACGAGTTCAATCCAATGAATACCAATATGACAGGTTTTCCAAAATCTTTGCGTTTGTGTGCTTTGGAAGAAAGATGGATTGACCTAAATACCCTCATGCTGCTGGTGGCTAATTTGGCCAATTGATACAAAATGATGCAAAAAACATGAAAAATGATTGAAACCCTGGCACATTGGTACTCATCTGAGAGTTCTCAGCAAGAGCTATCCAATGAATATCAACACGACAGGGTTTAGATGGTTTTCAAAAACCTTTGCATCCTTGTGCTTTGAATGAAAGTAGCCTCAGCATTGAAAGGGGTTAATCTGCCCCTGACTGTCTTCATCAAGAAATGGCTTTCATTAAATAAGCTCCCTTCTCAGACGTAAGCACCCTAATTTACAGGTAGCTAGACTTCAATACCCACAAGTGTCAGAACTACCCTAGGTAGGGAGCTCACAGTAGTTTAAAGAAGAGACTCTCAGACAAAATCATCAGGCTTCTCTTTGAGATTGATGATCAAGTTCACAGAATCATTTGATGAATTTTCACAGGAACATGATAGTCCTTTATCCCGTAATGCCAACTCAATTAAAGCTCCTGCATTTCTCTCATAATACCTCTCCATGATCTTACCACTCAACTCTTTTTTTCATTTCCTTATTATCAAACATTTTCTTATGCAATTATCCCTTGTTTGATATGAACTGCTTCTCTTGGAAGCATTTCAACCCTTTCAATGCTGAGGATACTTTCGCCCAAAGCACAAGGATGCAAGGATTTTTTTTGAAAACCATCTAAACCCTGTCATGTTGGTATTCATTGGATAGCTCTCGCTGAGCACTCTCATATTTCAGCCATTTTTGACAGTTTTTTGCATCATTTTGTATTTGCCAAATTAGCCACCAGCAGCATAAGCCATAAGGGTGAAGTCCTAGAGCTCAACCAGTGACATTATCTCGAGTCTTTATAGCATTATCGTGATCTAACCATCTCTCTTTCTCTCCTTTACAGTCTTAAAGCTCAACCAATGCCATTCTCTCAACCTCAAATCTTTATAGCATTATTATGATCTAACCATCTCTCTTTCTTTCCTTTACAGTTGAACTGTGAAGCTGACGGCTTGGGATCACCTGCGACCCGCTTCTGAAGATCAGGCAAGTGCAAGTTAGCGAATCGCCGCGACCGACGCCTGCTGCGCAAGCTCCAACACATAATTACTAAACCCCCAAATATCCACCGGACCACCACAGAACTGCAATCAACTCTCTCCTCCAGCAATTGATGCGGGCGTGTGTGTAGCGATTTCCACGGCAACCTTTTTCTCAAGATCGTTTCCCAACCAACCATCAAGCTGGACGCCATGTCAGATAATAGTGAAAATAGTGACAATAATTCGGGACTGCACGGCGACGATATATGTCGCGACTTTCTGCGGAATGTCTGTAAGCGAGGAAAACGATGCAAGTATCGGCATCCAGATACTTGCGAAGCGAAAGAACTCGGCCGTAGACACGAATATACGTTTTGTCATGATTATCAGAACACTGGCTGTCGCCGATCGACGTGTAAATTCATACATTGTACCCGCGAAGAGGAAGAGTACTACAAACAGACGGGCCAGCTGCCCGTGCGATTACAACAGGCGGCCGCTTTGGGCATCGGGGCTGTACCAAATGAACTGCCCCTACTAAAAGGCGAGATTCCTATCTGTAAAGATTTTCTAAAAGGGGACTGTAAACGTGGTGCTCGGTGCAAGTTTCGTCACTTGTCAACACACGAGTACGATTATGAGTTGCGACGCACCGAAAGGCGGAGTCGACCTCTTACGCTCTCAGACAAATACAACTATGATGATGATTTCGATCGCTATACAGACTATGAGAATATCGCAGTTAAGCGGCGAAGAACAGATTTCGATGACTATTCAACGAATGGTTTCGACAGTCAGTACCGTGATATCCCTCGTACGACTGATTATCGATTACTAGAAGATGAGAATATCATGTTACGGCGAAAAATGGAAGAACTAAAGAAGCAAGTGTCTGATTTAACTGCCACAAATGAAGTCTTGCTAGAGCAGAACGCGCGCTACCGAGCGAATAAGCTGAATTCAGTCCAGACAGTTCAGACGGTCACCACAGCCGGGCCGCCGATCGTGACAGTAAGTCAGGTGCTGACACCTACAGTGACAGTGGCGCCCGCGGTCGCACGCTCCGCTACCGCCACCTATACCCTCAACTCCCTAGGCACGACGCTCCCGCAGCAGATCGCGATCAATAACGATTTGGTTCAGCAGCATGCGCTGCAGCAGCGCCTGGCCGAGCTGGCCACGCCGCAGCAGCAGGCCAGCCTCGCCCAGCAGAGTATCAATACCCCCGTCTCCATCAACGGAGCCGTGCCCACCATAGTGCCTGTCTCCATCGCGCAGTCGATCGTGCCCGCGGGCTCCATCGCTGCGCAGGTCACGCTCTCGCAGCAGAACATCGCGGCCGCGCCCGTCGGCAGCATGGCGCAAACCATCCCCTCAGCGATCAACCTCACCAGCATGAGCGGTGCCACGCCCCCCATGGTCTCTTTCCCCATAGTATCGCAAAGCGTCCACAATGCGGCCCTCACGCAGAGCAGTATGGCACCCTGACTATCAGTTGACCTTTGACCCCTAAAGATCGTATCATAACGACCTTTGATGACCTCTCAAGGTCGATTCATAACGACCTTTAACCTATAAGGGTCATATCTTAATGACCTTTGACCTTGGGTCTAGATTTCATCTTAGAGACTTTTACGCGACAAGCATATACATACGAGGTCCTGCTGACCTTAAGCAGGATGTGGCTGGTTCTCTTTCTCATTGAATGTGGATTTTTCATTTTTTATTGACAGTGTCGTGAAGTGCCACCGGAGGTAGCAGCAGGGGAAAAGAGAGAGGGAACCAACGGTCACAGTGCGGAGACGTGGGTGGTTTCCCTGAAGAACCCCAACGGCCACATAGACTACATAGGCACGTACCAGGGACCCATATCCAGCGTACTGGGCGCTCTGGAGTCCCGGCCCACGATCTAAGGACCCGCAACCCCCCACAGTGCTGCCATCTTGTGTCACTTTTATATACCTCGCTAAATGCCATACCACTTTTTATTGCAAGCAAGAATTTGTGTGTGAAAGGATGTTTCTCTGGATTTTAAAGAAAACTTAGTTTTCAGTTGTCTTCAGTTCTGTGACTTACCCTGAAGGTTACTATTTGAGAAAAGTTATCTTCTAAGTCAGTGCTCAACAGATTGTTCATCTCATATTCCAGGACACTGACCTATGTCACATGGTCATGGAGAATGATTCTGATTGGATATGGCCAAGTCACATGATTCTCTCTGCCAGGAGAATGATTCTGATTGGATATGGACAAGTCACATGATGCATTCTGCTTCCTAGTGACAGGTTCTGAGTGGATAAGTTGGATTTATATGATTCATCATCCTGCAGTTTGGAAAATCACATCAAGCAGTTTTTCATATGAAAAAAGATTCTCATCAGATGAGAGGTCAAGTGATGCATCCTGCTCCAAGGAGAACAATTGTGATTGGATAAGGTGAAGTCACATGATGCATCCTGCTCCAAGAAGAACAATTGTGATTGGATAAGGTGAAGTCACATGATGCATACTGGCTGATACTGCTCCAAGGAGAACAATTGTGATTGGATAAGGTGAAGTCACAAGATGCATACTGCTCTAAGGAGAACAATTATGTTGGATAAGATGAAGTCACATGATGCATACTGCTCCAAGGAGAACAATTATGATTGGATAAGGTGAAGTCACATGATGCGTTCTGCTAAATTGAAGATGATTCTTATTGGATATGGTGAAGTCACATGATACATCCCGGCATATGGAGAATAATACTGATTGGATAAAGTGAAATCATGTGATGCACTCCTTTATATGGATATCTGGATGGATACGGTGACGTTGTATCATTCATAATTAGCCACATGAAGGAAGATAATGATTGGATAAGCCAAGTCACATGATGCGCCCATGGAAGCAGTTGCAGTTATGGTAGAACAATAGAAAATCACACAATGCATTTTATTGCATGTCACATGACAGCTATGGATGTTCCTATTGGTTCAATACAAATCAGTCTACTTTTAAGTTACTATGTACTAAGGAGAGGATTTCTATTTTACCATTAAAATGGAGTAGCTCACATCATCATAGTGTTGCTAAAACCAAATAATCGAGTGGTAGTGCAGTTTTGTATCATTGTGCACCATCATCGTCGTCATCCTCATCATCGTCATCATCATCGTGGCATTGGGAAGTACTCATGATACTAGATGCCCAAGTCTGATTCATAACCCTTCCAATGCTGAGGCAACTTTTGTCCAATGCACAAAAACGCAAAGATTTTTGAAATCCATCTAAACCCTGTCATGATGGTATTCATTGGAGAGCTCTTGCTTAGAGCTCTCAGATGAATACACATTTGCCAGGGTTTCAGTCATTTTTCAGGCTTTTTGCATCATTTTGTATTGGCCAAATTAGCCACCAGCAGCATAAAGGGTTGATATGGAAAACAACTATGAGTGAAACAATTGATTAATGGCAGACAATGGACAACAAAAGTGATGCAATCTTTTGTTGTGAGGAATTTTACTCAATGTGGATATGTTTCAAGCAAAGTGCAAGTTTCAGAATGAACATCAAGACAGTGGCAAGCAATAGTAATGATACCTGTTGTGGTAGTAAATTTTCCTCCAAGGTTGACATTTGACAATAGGGCTTGGAAAAATGGATGGTTTAGGACAAACGCTTTAAAAATGCAATCTAGTATAAGTCCTAAGCATTGAAGTCCTACCATCCATCCTTACAATCATTCACTAGAGTTTGGTCCTTGCAGCGGTCTTTTAAAAAGTAAACTTTTAGAAAACATTTTAGAGTAAAAATAATATTTAGAATGTGCAACCAACAACCAATGTGCTTTCCTATTTCAATTTATGTTTCATTTTCAAAGTTGCTTTGAAAATCATCCATTAATCCAGGGAATTAATGGATTGATTCCTTCTTTTGGTGCCTCTGACCTTAACTCTTATGCTGCTATTTTTTAATTTTGTTTTATACAAAATGATGCAAAAAAGCTGATAAATGACTGAAACTCTAGCATATGGGTACTCATCTGAGAGTACTCACCGAGAGCTCTCACCGAGAACTATCCAATGAATACCAACATGACAGGGTTTAGATGTTTTTTCAAAGATCTTTGCATCCTTGTGCTTTGGCCAAAAGTAGCCTCAGCTTTGAAAGGGTTAACCCTTCTAATGCTTAGGCTTCTTTCGTCCGGAGCACAAGGACGCAACGTTTTTTGAAAACCATCTAAACCCTGTCATGTTGGTACTCATTGGATAGCTCTCATTGAGTGCTCTCAGTTGAGTACCCATATGCCAGCAGCAGCCACCAGTAGCATAAGGGTTAACCCATTAATGCTCAAGAGTTCCTCTAGATCTATAATACTTTTGACTATAACTTTGGAATTGAAAATGATCTTATGAAACTATTTGAAGGCGGGCAGTTGCTAGTGTTTTAATCAACATTTCCTCTTTTAATATTTTCCAAACTATGCTTTCCCTTAAAGAAATTCATCAAAATCGTCAGGCTGCTTTTGGCCGCTGTGAGCATTAATAGGTTAATAAGGGATATTGGTTATCAATATGAAGATCTTATCTACCTTGGAATACAAGTTGTTAGACCTTTTAAGCTTGATAAAGGCAATTTTATTTTGAATATGGATGTCCAAAATGGGCGGTAATATCTTTCCCCAAGAAGAGCCAAGATATTTAGATAACATGAAAATACATTTATTTATTAACCCATTCACACCTGAAGTACTCAAAAAAGCCTGACAATTCCATTTTTTTCTGAAAGAATGCATACTTTGGAAAATATTTGAAGGATATATTCTACATAGATCACCCAAAATCTCTCCTTCAGATTGGTTGTAAAATCATGCTTATTTCAAAAATTATTTTCAAAAGTAACAAAGATCGAGATGACATCTGTCCATAAGTCTTCATGCATGAAGGGGTTCAGAAAATATTTGGTATTATCTAATTTTAGTTTTCGTGTCAGTTAGATATGGTTGATGAAATAGAGTGGGAGCAATACTGAATAACATACTGGTGGATATATATTCCCAGCCATTTAATATGACCTGTCACTAAATCTGCAACAGTTGTTGAAGCTGGGTCTGTAACAGATTCATCTATAACCTACTGAGTGCCCTGGTAGTCTGATTATGAAAAGTACCTAAAAGTATATATATATATATGTATATATATATATATATATATATATATATATATATATATATATATATATATATATATATATATATATATATATATATATATATATATATATATATATATATATATATACAACAATTTAGCTTCAGTGAGAAATTTAGCATTTTTTCTCCAAATAATTTTCGAAAGATAGTTTTGTTATAACGTTTTCAGCAAGATCGTGCGCTACATGGAATAATAAGTCGATATAATCTCGGTGAAGTGATGTACGGCTTACGCAACAGGTGTTCAGGTGTTTCAAGTGAAACTAGATCTGTGTAAACCACGCGCCTCAGGACCAGCTTACGTTCTTGTATTTCAGAAATGCATCTCTTTGTTTGTAATCCAGCTAGAATTCCACTCCTCCGGTTCTTAGCTCATTCATGCTCTCAGAGTCAGACTCATGCCTTGAGAAATTTTGTCTGAATGTATGATACTTGACGTTTAAAAACTGAAAGTTAACCCTGCCAATGCTGAGGCTACTTTCGTCCAAAGCACAAGAACAAAGATTTTTGAAAACCATCTAAACCCTGTCATGTTGGTATTCATTAGATAGCTCTCGCTGAGAACTCTCACATGAGTACCTATTTTCCATGGTTTCAGTCATTGTTCAGCATTTTTGCATTATTTTATAATTGGCAAAATTATCCACCAGCAGCATAAGGGTTAAAGTATGATTATAAGAAAAATATTGGGAAAAAATTGCTGCTGGTGGGTGGCTAACTTGGTGATCATGAAATGATGACAGAAAACTGGGAAATGACTGAAACCCTGGCACGTGGGTACTCATCTGATGGTACTCGGCGAGAGCTTTTCTAGGAATACCCTCATGACTTGGTTAAGATGATTTTCATAATTCTTTGCCTTATTGTGCATTGGACGAAAATAATTTCAGCATCATAAGGGTTAAAATGCAGCCAAAACTATTTTGGAAGAGTTCACTGATATTCAGACAATTTCTGACTGCTTCAGGCAGGAATAAACTTGTCGAGATCATCCTGACATGATGAATTAGGAAACACATGAAGTAATAACAAACAAATGGGGGTCAATTTTCAAAGTGAGGTTTTACACGGAACAAGTCTGTTTTGTTGTTAAGTAACAATTGTTAAGTGAATAACAATATCGTTAATTTCATTTTCATTTAATTCCAATTGTTGTTATTAATTCATGCAGTTTGTTATGAAATATGAATATTATTTATTTTAAGCCAATCACATCTGTTCAACTTATTCAGTGCGTTCCTCTTTCCAACACTGGCAAAGCTGCAGTGGTTACCATACATGGTTGTTTGTTTCCCATAGGAATGAAAAAAAGCATTACATTATTATGAAAAAAATGTAGTGCAGAGAGAAAAATTGTACTGTAAAATTGACTCCTTAGCCAGGAATAAACAATTTTCTCATTGTTATTTATGTTGGCCTATCCAAAGTTTTTGTGAGCCAAGTATGAGTGTGATTTTATAGTTCATCTAAGTGACACCAGATGGCACCACCTAATAGCGTTGGGTGGTTCCTTGTCTCAACTTTTGCTTGCACTGATACTTACATAGTGGGGAAATGAGTAAGAGAACTATTTTGTGACAAGGATAACCAGTGGATGGTGGGTGTATGTACATGTAGTTTAAGGTGAACTACCTGATATTTTTAACGAAGAAACAATGACATCTGTAATTAGTGAGGTGTGTGAGACAATTAGACGGCTGAGCAGGTATCTTTTGTTTGTAAATAAACCTGGATTTATGGATGAATACTGATGTATTACGCATTTGCTTACGTTTTGCTTGTATTAGGTAGAAAAGGCACTACCAGTTAACCCTTCCAATGCTGAGGCTACTTCCTCCAAAGCACAAGGATGCAAAGATTTTTGAAAACCATCTAAACCCTGTCATGTTGGTATTCATAAGATAGCTCTCGCTGAGCTCTCTCAGATGAGTACCCATATGCCAGGGTTTCGATCATTTTTCAGGTTTTTGCGTCATTTTGTATTGGCCAAATTAGCCAGCAGCAGCATAAGGGTTAAAACCTTTATACTGGATACCCTGGGTGGTCAGACATCGATGCAAATCATCTGTATATAAGATTTTCTATGTATTTCAAGATAGTGTACATCTCATCAAGAGGACCATTAAGGATTTTAATGTAGGGTTTTAGAGAGGGGTTCATTTTAACCAAGAATGCTAGAAGACGCATTTTTACTTATTTCCCAGCTAATATCAATAGCCTTAAAAAACCCGTTCATGCCTTAAGAACCCAAAAATGGCCTGATAATATTGGTGATATATTTTTTGACATTCTTTTTTGGTAAATATTTCAAGGATAAATGTTGATCAGAACATTTTCCACAATTCTCCTTCAAATATCTTGTGAATTTATGATTAACTCAGTTATTGTTCGAAGTACGTGAGAATCAGGCATTAATGGGTTAAAGGAAAGCACTAATTTTGAACAGGTTCTTATTTCCAATAGGTTCTTCAATAATTAATTTGCATCTTTGTCAGATTTCCAGTTGCTTTGAGAATAAACTTGTTGAAGTAAACCAAGAAGGATGACAGTTTAATTTAGTTAAAACGAGTTAATAATGAACAGTTATTTACAGTGTGAAAAAACAATGAAGGCATTTGTTGTTTCATGGGATGCTTTCTAATTCTTGGCTGGAGATTGTAAATGGGATGTCAAAACCATATAGGCCTTGAAACTGAGAAAAAAACGAATCAATTTATTTGAAGAATTATGAATGCATTGGATAAAACCAGTCATTTCCAGCAGTGTTTGATATTGGAGTGAATTTAAATTGCTCCTAGACAAAATATACATTCTAAAATTATGATTTGATTTACTTTGGCTATTTGTTCCAACATTTTAGAACTCATAGTAACAAGGTGAATAGGCGTTTTACCCATAAGCTCAATATGTTTTATTGAGGGAAAAGAGGTTGTTTATTTAACTATTAAATATACTTTTTTTAATGAATTTCTAATTGATTTAGACAACAGATATTGGTTCTCTGTTTTTGTTAATATTAAGATGTTATTAACTACCTATGTTGGGATTCTTGGGTGACCAAACAGCAAATAAGAGAAATATGACTTATTTTAGCCCTATGATTTAGAGTAAGAGAAATGTGGGTTCGGTATACATTTTTAGGTATAATTACCCAGGTTTCATTCTGGGAAAAAGAGTTCCCCTCTCTTGGTTTGAATTACTTGATTAGTCCTCATTTAGAGAAATGCAATTTTGTTGAAATACAGTTCTAGATGTTTTTTGTGTAAAGAATTAAAAGTTATCAAGGTATGTGATGTGCGTTGTCATTTTTTCCCTATTGGGAGTTTGATTTTATGCTGCCACCAGGGCTATGAGGCACTATTTCTAGAAATCATTTACTAACACAGTCCCCCCAAGTCAAAATAATTCAGTTGGACAACCCTGAGTCTAGGGTTAAAAACGAACAAAGGTTATGTGAAGTCCTCAAACTAGTTCGCCGTAGTTTGTTATCAATCTTTATTATAATCATTTCCAATTCAGTAATCCACATTAAACACTCTTTATCACTCATTGTTTAACCCCTTCATGCCTGCAACGACCAAAATGGCCAGGATACTTTGATGACATGCCTAAGGTGAATTCAGGAAAACGTTGAAAAAAACTTTCAATGGATGATGAGAATATAACTTTTCTGACCATTTTGATATCTTCTGCAGAAAGTAACATTAGGAAAAATATTTGAGTGAGAAAATTAAGAAAGGAAAGAGAAAAGAGAAACTCTGCAATGACCCTATTTCAAATGTTTAGGTAATTGATGTCTTCCCTAGTTAATTTCATATACACCATAATTTGCAGGCAAACATTTCAAGGTACACTGTTGCCTTTGTGATTTTTGGCCTATAAATTCCCAGATATAGCATAATTTGTAAAAAGCTTTTGACAGAGTTATATCTCATATTGTAATCAATATTCACTTCAAAATTTATTTCCAAAGTATGCCTTGGTCAGGAATATTTTGACAAATTAATTAGTCTGGCTGTTTCTGACCTCTACAGGCAGGAATGGTATAACAGTGAACTATCCGCTGAAATGGGCTAACACATAATACCTCTCTTGATACCAAATACAGTACAGACATTTAATTCCTGCACCAGTCAACCGGACGTCTGCCATTGCCTGGTTGTACAAACACACATGGATAACATGTCAACATATATGCCAAGCACATCAATGACACACGTAGCTTGCTAATCAAAGCTACGTTCAGTTGTGAGGTCATCCATGTTCAGGAAACGAATCGGCAATTGGGGGGTGTGGTTGTCTATTTTGCCAGGGCTGCCCACGCATTTAGTGCAGGAATTAAATATTGGCACTGTATAACAAAGACACGTTCATTTGGCCATAGGGTACTCCAATGAGTATCTTCTCCCGTCTGTGAAAATAAAAAGGGTTTATAAATGTAGCTGTTTTTTTAAACTTGGCCTGCAAGGTGGGTCATTTTTGTGCAACTTCTTAATATTCTGTGATCTCTGAAAAACAAGAAAGAAAAGATATTTCTTGAAACATGACTCAAAGGAAAGGATTTTTTCTTTAAACCACTTAAGTTCCTAATCATAATATCATCTGGACCTAAGGCCACTCCAATTCAATTACTTGTCTTACAAGCTCCGGAGGCAGGAAATGAGCCATTTCGAAATTTAAAAATAAGTTGAAAAATGTGGGGTTTTTTTTTTATTTAATTTTTTTTAGAGTCTGCCGACTAGGACTGGTAGCGAGAGGTTTCTAGCAGCCTATTCTCAACATGATCATATCAATAATAGTCTGTGAATTAATGGTATTTACACTTGACAACTCATAAAACTCAATAAAACTTCTTCTCAATGCTGAGAACATTTGGGGGGGGGGGGGGGGGAGTCTGACAGAAAATTTCTAAATTTCTCTTTTTTTTGGGACAGGATTTTTTTTTCCAAAAAAAGCTTGTAAGACAAGTAATTAAATTGGAGTGGCCTAAGCTACTAAAAAATCTAATAAAGCTTGAATTCTTAAAAGAGTTGAAGGAGGCTTGTAAGTTGAGGTCTGACAAACATTTCGTCAAACAATTTGTGAAAGATGCCTTTTTTAGACATCACTAAAATTGCCATGCCCTCTTATAGTCACTACAAACATTGATAGATAAAACTCAACTGGAATGATGATTTACGTGGACTACGGATTGCAATTCCAGAGTCAATTCAAATTTATAGAATCTGAAGTGCCTTATAACAATTATAAAGAGGTATTCATGAAATTCAATATAAAGTCAAGTTTAATTCATAAGCCATTTCAATCATGTCTTTGTAAGGCAGACTAAAACTATCAGCAAAGTAACAAAATGTACAGCAAAAAATATTTTACCACCAATTCAAAAAGAACACATCACAAAATTGCGTTGACTCATTTTTTTCTCATGATAGTAATTCAAATTTATAAAATCTGAAGTGTCTTATTACAATTATGACTACATGAAATTTGATATAAAGTCAAGTTTAATTTTTAAGCCATTTTAACATTCTTTCAATAAAGTCACTCAGCTATATACAGATGCATTCTTCATATCCTATCAAAAAATGTACTCCATTCCTGTACATTTACCACGTGCAATTTTCACCAATTTTCACTTATCTTATTTCGTCAAGGCCTAAAAAAAAGTTGTTTGTTTCCTGTAACCCTACCCTAACAAGTTTTTATTTAAAACAATCCCTCCCCTAAATTTTTTCTGCCCTCCCAACTCCAAATCAACGTAAAACATGCATAAAACACACATTTTTTGACCAAAAAAATAATGCAAAAATCTTTTTTTACTGACCTATCTACCCTATTTCTTTTTCGGACCATACAGGAAACAAACAATATTTTTTTCTTGGCCCAATCGAGTCTTTGTAAGGCAGACTAAAACTACCAGCAAAGTAATAGGATGTACAGCAAAAATATTTTCCCAGCAATTCAAAAACAACACAACACAAAATTGTTCAACTCAGTTTGTTTCAAGATAAAATTCCCTGCTTAATGTCTTCTATGTCTTGATATAGATTTCGTTATTTGACATTAATTTATTCAACAAGCTGATTATTAAAAGTATAATGTATGCATACATGTGTAATATGTGTTATATGTGGGTGTGTCTGTGTGTATATATATATATATATATATATATATATATATACATATACATATATATATATATATATATACATATATACATTTATATATATATATATATATATATATATATATATATATATATATATATATGTATATATATACATATATATTTACACACACACACATGTATATATATATGTATATATATATATATATATATATATATATATATATATATATATATATATATATATATATGTATATATATATATATATGTATATATATATATACATATATATATATATATATATATATATAAATTTGTTACATGATCTTTTGTTTTGTAAAGTGTATACACATATAATAGTATTCAAATTGTGCATCCTAATCAAGCAATAACTAAATAAGTGTACAAAGGGTATATATATTTATATAAAGACGAACTGTTGGGCAACCAAAAGACGCTTTCAGTCATGTATGGTCAGTTTACCAGTCCAGAAATTTAATTTCACAAATGGCCACTAGGTGAAAACATAATCCGGGTGAATATACACTGAATTTTCCTGCAGCCACATATATTGTGGCTAATTTCTGAGGTGGCTGTATCCGTGGCAACAACCTACCTGACCCTGAGGTGGAAATATTAACCTTTAACTATGATGTGTTCTCTACTTAAACCTGCACTTACAGGTAGGGATGTCATCGATAGTCGACAAATCGATAAATTGACATTTTCACTTTGTCAATTAAATCGAATTGAATGGTTGGGTATCGAATCGAAATAATCGATATTCTGTACCCCAATAATGGCGTATGATTATGAATGAAAAATACACTTTTCCCAGACATTTTCCTGTTAAACCAATGCAAAGTAAACTAAATATTGAAGTATTTTCTATGGCTTTTTTTAAGGGAAATTGGAAGGAATGGTGTGCTTTACTCAGGCATATGGCCAAGACACGGTATCCAACCAAAATAAAGGGATATCAATGACATATCTATAAATAATTGTGCCCTACGAGCATGTTACGGCGTATCAAATCGTATCGAATCGAATCAAAAAATATATCAATTAATCGAATCAATAAAATTTCATATCAATGACATCACTACTTACAGGGGTGTCCAAATATTGAAGTCCTGGAACACAGCAATCTTTCTAAATAATTTCACCGGCTGAAATTACTGTGTTAGCCTTCATAGCAGTAAGAAAGACCTAGATCATTATCAATAGGTGGCATCAATAAATAAAGTTTACCCATTTAGTCTTGCAGATTATCGCATAGTGTATATACTAACTAGATTAAAATTAGGTAATGATAACATTTAAAAAAATACATTTCTGAGGTAAAAATATCAACATCATTTTTAGCGAACTTTTCCTTAAATGACGTCATGTTGCCATGCAAACCAAGAATATTTGATGAATATTTCAACTCAACTTTTTTTACTGGTATTGATGCTAATACATTTACTTCCAATTATTTGCACTTTATCGAAAGACATATGTTTAAAACTCAATATTACAAAAATCACCTATTTTTGGCTTTTTCCCGCCAAAACACCTGGTTACCATGGCAACCAACAAAAGTTTTAAGTGGGTCTCCATCATATTTTGATGAGTACTTGAAGGTCTATCAGTGCACAAAAAAATCTGGAGCTTTTGCCTAAATTTTGACAATTTTTTTCACAAATCCGCTGGACTAATTACCAAAATACAATTTGTATTTAAAACTGCAGGAGAAAATCTAATATACTCATTTGGATATGCTTTCTAACTATTTTCTGCGTCAATGAGTGATTGAAATTTTTGTTGTGTTGCGCACTTTGAGGCCTCTAATTTCGATCCTGGTGCGACAGTTGGACACCCCTGTCATGCTTAATGTGCCCTTAATTTACCTATCATCTTGAAAAATGTTTTTGGGAGTGAACATTTATCTGAATAAAACAAGCAGTTCCTTCAAAAATATTTCACTATTTTTTATGAAAAAATACCACATATATAGTTATATACCATTCAAAACCCAAACTAAATATGATAGCTTTGATAAACAAACACTGGAGATATCCTTTGAGATAAAAGCAATACTTGGAAATTATTTGCTGGAGAATTGTTAATCAGAATGCAAATGTAAAACATGCTCAAAGAATTTTTAACCCTTCTAATGCTGCTTTCATCCAAAGCACAAGGACACAAATACTTTTGAAATGAATACCAAATGACAGTGTTTAGATGGTTTTCAAAAATCTTTGCGTCCGTGTGCTTTGAAAGAAAGTAGCCTCATCATTGGAAGGGTTAAAATATTGTCTGCCAAGAAAACCTCGGTGGTCTCACAATTAAGCTAATATTTGCTATACAGAGAAGAACAAAAGAGAAATATTTAAAAAAACTTTGTTTACTTCATGAAGGTATATGAAAAATGAATTCCTGAAGTAGTTTTTCAAAATAAATTGTATTTTACAACATGATTTGCATATTTTTCAATCAGATGCAATCAATGCTTATCAAGGTGCCTTGAAATACTTCCCTAAATTGCTCTAAAAGTGATTCATTCTATACATTTGATCAAGCTATTTATAGATGCTCTGATGATCAAGGTCACCTGACAAACAGGTCAAGGTCGCCAGTAATGAAAGGTCAAGGTCACCAGTATTAAAAGGTCATCTACGGTGACATTTCAAGGTCACTACCAATGACAGTTATTAGCATCACTGTCATCATACGTTATTCTCAACGTTATCCACATCGATATAATGCTTGCTATTCTTCTTTGGATACTTGTAGGTGATTGGTCCTGTCTGTGCATCCATGATGGCGTCACTGTAGTGTGCCAAATCTTTCAGCGATTCCTTTCGCTTTTCCATCTCTACAGGGGACAGGTACTCCATCTCAAGAGGGTTCGCTTCTGGATGCTACAAGAGAGAATACGGAAAATGAAATAATTCTAGAATACAGAAATTCAAAGGCAAACGCTGTTTGCCGTCAAACCATAAAAGGAGAATCTTTAACCCATTAATGCTGACAGTGGCCAAAAAAGCAGTCTGACAATTTTGGATGAAATCTTGCAGGCAAAAGCTTAGTTAGGTAAACATTTAATGGAGAAATGTTAATGAAAACATCGCCCAACAACTCTCCTTCAAATGTTTTGTAAAATATACTCTCAAAATTATTATAGTTCCAAACAATTTTTGGAGGAACTTTTAAGCATTAATGGGATCAAGATGTACAATATTGTGGGGTTAGCTTGACTACGCGCCCACTATGAAATTTCATCCAAAATCAAACTAAATAGTGCCATTTACCTAAACCTTCTATATATATAACCAAAATATAGTCCTCTAAGCTGAAGAGACTATCCATTGTGAAAGTCAACCTTTTAATATAGATACTTGTACCAAATTTTCCC
Source organism: Maea johnstoni (assembly GCA_963942565.1). NCBI lineage: Eukaryota > Metazoa > Annelida > Polychaeta > Spionida > Magelonidae > Maea > Maea johnstoni. The sequence goes on from OZ012696.1 coordinate 32,247,511, forward strand.
TATTTGAAAATGCATTACATGTCATCTTATAGCAAATACCATATGCAATTTGACACAACTTGTAAGTCATCCTACAGTGCCGACATTAAATTCCTGCACTAAATGTGTGGGCATTATACACAACTGCACGCCTGATTGCCACCCGGTTTCCTGGGTGGGCATGGATGGCCTCACAACTGAACGTAACTTTGATTCACAAGATACATGGATCATTGATGTGCTTGGCTTATTTTTTTGATATCTTATCCATGGGTGTTTGTACAACTAGGCACTGGCACATGTCAGGTCGACTGTTGCAGGAATTAAATATCTGTACTGTATCAGTTTGTGGCTGTAGTAGTTTATATATACAGATATTTTTTTGCAGACAACCAATCAGAAGCACTCAAACCATTCATGACTGGAGTTTCCTATGAAAAGTGCTGTTTGGACAATCAATATTTTTGAAAATGACTCAATGATTTAAGCAAGGATCCACAAACTATTCTAAGGAGATCTAATACTTGGAATTTGAAAAACATTTCTTTTGAAAATATAATCTGTAAGATGCTCAGGCATACACAGATGCATGCCCTATGCTCCTTGATGCAATAGACATACAACAGAAACAGCTTACAAAGGAAAAATGGTATTCCATTACATTCACCTTTACATTTACATTCTGCAAATTCCTATATATATTTGTAAAAAACGACGTCATGTACAGATCCCACACAAGAAAAGAAATATACACAATGGAATCATCCAGTAAAATGCATATAGAATTATAACATTCTATGATCCTTCACCCATGCACTTATAGTAACATAATCAAGGACCATTCATTGCAATATTAGCATCATACAAAAATAATCAAACCTGCCAAGAAAGACATCTTTGAGACTTCTCCTACCAGGGATCCTATTAAGTAGCAGATTTAGCAGATCATCTAATTCAGATGTGCACCATCCCTACCTTCCTTCAAGTCTCTATACCTAAAAGCAATGTACTCTACAACTTTGTAACCCTGGGGCCCTCGGGCTACTTGTAATCATGCCAGAGGGCCTCAGGGAAGATCCTTACCATTGGACTGAGTTACCCTCTTTAAATAAAGATTGTTATTATTATTATTATTATTATTATTATTATCATTATTATTATAATTGTTATTATTATTTTTATTATTACTATTATTATTATTAATAGTTTTGTCAAAATGTATAATCAATAGCATGAAAGATTCGATGGGAAGGGTTGAAAAAACTGACCCAGAATAAAACTCTGAAATGAAAAAGATTTTGATAGAATCTTTTTGACCTTGCTGAATGCTACTACCATAAGTGTTTAAGCACAGTTAACAAGAAAGGTTCAGTAGTGGAATTTTGAAATAAAAGTTTTTAAAGACAAATAATGAAAACGATATTTTCAAGCGGAGGCAGCTTTAGTATATAAGCGCAGGGGTTTGCTTTTGAAGCATTTGGGGTTCTTTTTAAGCCAGTTAATTCAACAGAAGTGGTATTTTAAACCAGTAATAACACCCATGCCTGAAGATCTTTTTAACAAATGAACTCTGAACATTTGGTACTTTTGAAAGTAACTTAGTCATAAATTCACTTAATATTTAGAGAAGACTTGTGGTTTAAGTTTTGAACAACATTTCTTCTTTGAATAATTTGTGAAAATTGGTTCTGTTAGAGAGATAATACCAAAATTGTCAGGTGTTTTTGAACGCTACAGGCATGAATGGGATATCTACAAAAAAACTGCAATTTGATAACACGTGAAAACCCTTGAAATATCTAAGTCCAAAGTAGAAATTATTGGGGGGCGTGGGGGGTGGGTGGTTGGTTAAGAGAGATGAGGTCACTTAAGGCAAGAAATAAATGATGGAGTGAATATTCAGGTAATGACAATGGTATATACAATATTGGATTTAAGCCATATATATAGGGTTTCATAACCTTGCAATCCTCTGCCATGCAGAAACCAAGGTATAATAATCACCGAGCAATAAATCTGCAATCAATTTAAAGAATATTAAAAATCAATTAACAATCCAATTAAATAATAATTAGCATTGGGCAATCAATTGTAGATAAATGGCAAGCATTTTAAGCACCATTCCAGGGGTGGATGGGGGCATAAGATTCTCTTACCATCTCCTCTTCCTTTGTACCCATCCAAAGTTTCTACAAAGTAACCAGCACTACATGTAAACTAATGTACTATGACATAACCTCATTCAACAATCCTTGGAATCTTAGACTTTGAATTATAGTTCATATACGTGTCACTATATCGGGCATCAGAACAAACTACCAAAACACACTTGTAACATGTTAACTAATGTACTATGACATAACCTCAACAATCTTTGGAATCTTAGACTTACAATTATAGTTCATATATGTGTCACTATAGAGCATCGAATTAAACTACCACAGCACTCTTGTAACATGTCGACTAATGTACTATGACATAACCTCAACAATCCTTCGAGTCTTAACCGATTCAATGCTACGGCTACTTTTGCCAAAAGCACAAGGATGCAACCATAACCATTAAACCCAGTCATGTTGGTATTCATTGGATAGCTCTCACTGATTACTCTCAGATGAGTACCCATTTGACAGGTTTTAGTCATATTTTCAGTTTTTTGCATTTTGTATTGGCCAAATTAGACACCTGCAGCATAAGGGTTAATTATTTCTCAGTTCAAGTGCTTAAGTGTGTGATTTTGTATTGGCAAAATTAGCCACCACCAGAGTAAGTGTAAGGTTCAATCAGGAATGTTGATAATCAACTTCTCTGGTTCAATTAGTGAAGAAAAGAAATACCCAAAATCCTTCTACACAAGAACCTGTCTAAGTTTGCAATCGTATTCATGATCCAGCAAGACTGTTATACATGTTTGATTCTTACAATAGATGGCAGCACCAGCCTGCCTCTGATGAAAGCTGCCACCTTTTGGCTGAAAAGGAAACTATATTCATCCATTCTTCGCAATGGTACTTCATTCTCTATTGTATTGTTTTCTAACTCACCCCTTTGTGCCTGACTCCACTCTATTCTAAATTAATAGTAGTTTATTCTCTATTATACTGTTTTCTTTTTGTGTCTGACTCCACTAGTATTTCTATTCTCTATTGGTTTTACTCTATTGTTTTCTTACTCACCCCTTTGTGCCTGACTCCACACCTGAGTTTCTTCCTGATGACGAGAGGTAGGCAGCAGCAGATGATGTCAAACAGAGGCGATATCAGGATTGGATCAAGCTCCTCTGGATCCTGATGGCCTGAGAAGTTAGAGAAAAAAGAGAAAAATATAAGCCCTTTCATATGCAGGATTGGCTGATCTTCCTTGCGTAACCTTCAATATCAATATCTCAATATATACATCTATATATATATATATATATATATATATATATATATATATATATATATATATATATATATATATATATATATATATATATATATATATATATATATATATGTATATATATATATATGTATATAGGTCCATTTGTGTCAATATAGATCTCTTTCCTAAGACAGCTGACAAGCAATATGTATGTATATATGTATATGTATATATATATATATATATATATATATATATATATATATATATATATATATATATATATAAATATATATATATATATATATATATATATATATATATATATATATATATATATATATATATATATACATTATATATATATATATATATATATATATATATATATATATATATATATATATATACATATATCGGTTCAAGTGCTTAATGCTTACCTGTGGCAAAACTGACAATCAAGCCTATTACGATGACTGTTATAACTCCAAATAAGCTGTACCACAAATAGGACATCTGGTATAACCCTGCCAAACCTTCAGCCCTACAACATAAGAATAACAATCAATGCAGTACAAGTGTTTTACCTTATAGTAGGGATGTCATTGTTTAGAATTTTTTTCTCGATGCGATGTATATTGATTTTTTGTTTTTGATTTAAATCTTTTGATACGATGCGTTGACAATGTATTGTCTAAGAATACGCTGTCTATGCCACGATGGAAAATCGCAAAGCATTGATCAAGGTTTTTCACCATATCATAAGGATCATCTCTCACTTCTTTACTTTCTATTGCAATGGAACTAGGAAAGTGAGGCATGACAAGGAATAGAGAAATGCTTCTCCAAAGCATGTGACCCTCAATGCTGGCAAGGGCCCTTGCTGAGTTTCTTCGATAAGCCTTCTCACTTTCACAGTGAAAGCAGGCTGTATAATTGTTTGAGGAGAGTTGTTGATATATAGCAATATGGGCCATATCAATGACACCCATACCTTAAAGCCGATTTATGCTTATACGTCACCTAGAAAAATGTCATCTGGGATTTATGATATTTTTCAAAAGATAATTGTCAATACTCAATAGAAAAGCCAATAGTTTGGTTCTGATCAAAACTTTATAAGAACTATTTTGTCAATCTCACTGAAAGCATGGACAATCTTGTAGAATGATTCACATAAACATTTGTAATTTTACTGTGAAACATGTATTTTGTCATTTATATAATCACAATATTCAGAACAGGCAGTGTCGGAGATTATTAAATGAATTCAAGTATTAGTATTGTTATGTAATGTTTCCAGTGCTGCAACCTATATATTGGTATGTTAACTAATGTTACTTGACCCATGACAATCGGAATTCTGGGCCAAGTTTTCTTTGGTTTGGTTGAGCCTCGGGTCCCACGTAGGCCTTGTTCAAAAATATAAACGTTGATCAACGTTGATCCAACGTATCCCGTTCAGATCGTCATCGCAAGTAAACGTTGAAACCGTTCAGATTCCGTTTTCCCACCACGTTGATCAACGTTGATGGTCCTGAACAACGCCCAGCCGAACACGAGGCTCAACCAAACCAAAGAAAACTTGGCCCTGGTAAACCTACAGGAACAGTGACAAAAAAGGTGGTATTCAAAGCGGCGAAATACCCAACAGTGCAAGTGATACAAATGACAATTGTAGATCCAGATATGGTAGAGTACTGAATCCAGCTAAAAGATTCTCATAAAATTGACTAATAATGTGTGATTAATAGTAATTTGATGAATCAAAGTCAGTACTCTGTGTGTGTTTAAGAACATTGATATTGTTTACAAAAGATTGGACTTATTGTCTGTTGCGAACAATACAAACACGTGAGATCATATTGTTGGCAATGGACACATTTTGCAATGGGACCTAATGAGCAAAATCAACATTTTGCGGAGTTACGAAAAAAGGTATGTTTATATATACTCATAGTAGTGCTCCTAACATGTTTGCCAAATTTGGATGGAAAAATCGAACGTTTTGTCACAAAAAATGGAAAAAGCAGTTGCCATACTCCAGTCAGACAGACTATAGTATGCAAATACTGGAGGATAAATGGACTAAGAAACAAACTCTTTAAACGTTAATTCCTATTGGTTCGTAGTTCTCACTTAACTTCCCAATGGGTGGAGAATGTCGGAGATTATTAAGTGAATTCAAGTATTAGTATTGTTATAAAATGTGACCAGTGCTGCCACCTATATATTGGTATGTTAGCTAATGTTACTTGACCCATGCTGTATGCAGTGTTTCTATTTAAAGATTCTAGGTGGTAGGCTGTCTATTGTTTTGTATTGGTCTTGTGATTGCTAATTGCTCTCCCAACTAAGAGGTAAAATAAACGGGGCTTGGCAGAAGCCATATTTGATTCAGTGAAAATGGTTGTGTTGTGTTGTTCTTTTGATCCTGGGCTCTGTTGAGAGGGCTGACTAATTCTCAACAGGCAGTACCGTAAAATCAGAAGAGTATTCCTTTCTTATGCTTACTTGTAACTATAATATCAAAACAATATAAATATTGTTAGACTTTCACACATAACATCAACCTGCACATGTATACAACAGATATTAAGCAGGTACATACAATATAAAATGTCACAACAGAGTCATGACAATCAAACAGTCATTCATAAATAGGCATTGCAAAATATTAATTATGTCAATCTAAAGAGTCTAAAGGTTGCCATATTAAGATAGACGCTTGGAACAACTGGTTAATAACATTTCGTATCCTGAGATTGATAATATCAAACATCATCAAAATTTTTGGAAGAGACATGAATTGATTCATATAAAATCTAGTCACCATGGCAACAAGATAAATGATTATATCAAAAAGGACAAGATAGAAGAACCCATAATATAAAAGAAGTAAAACATTAAGGTACTGTAAATTCACAAAAGATTGTTTAGAGTAAATTTTGCGAATTTACAGAAAATCAATTTTTTCGTTTTTTAAATTTGCGAACATGGAGTGCCAGCTATACACTTAAAGTGGCAGCACTAAAAATTGCGAATTTTAATTTTGCGTCCAAGGCAAGACGCAAAAAAACGCAAAAATTAACCTAACACAGTCTTTTCCGAATTTATAGTATGTCTTAAAACCGATGAAAAATGAGAAAATCAAAATAAATTTAGAGAATATGCATTTCAAGGAACACCAAGATTTAACAGAAAATGGTTTAGTAGCTCACAGCATTTCCGCTACACTGCCGACATTTAAGTTCTGCACTAAATGTGTGTACAGCCTGGGCATAATACACAACCGCACGCCTGATTGCCACCCAGTTTCCTGGGCATGGATGACCTCACAACTGAACATAGCTTTGATTCACAAGTGACAAGGGTCATTGGTGGGCTTGGCTTGTTTTGACATGTTTTCCATGAGTGTTTGTACAACCAGGCAATGGCAGACATCCGGTCGACTACTAGTGCAGGAATTAAATGTCTTTACTGTAGGGTATGAAAAAAAAGACAGTTTTTATTTGTTGCTGGCTTCTTTAATGGATATGTTTTGGGGCCTCAATAATATGCTTTGCAATATCAAAAATGTACTGCAACTCAATGAAACCAACTAAAAAACTTTTTCTTTAAAAAAAGAAAAGAGGCTTTTCAGGGCACGACATTAACTTTTGCAGCGACTTGCTCTGTAGGGCAAGTGAGATTCAACTTTCACTTGCCCTACTCCAACTATCTCCTGTCCTTGAAAATTTGTATTTTTTATAATGTTTCATTTAAAACCAAGTAGAACATGGTTCTGGCATGTGAAAGCATATTTTCTAGGACAAGCTTGGATGCCAGACCACAAAACTTTCACACATTCTCAAAAGTAAACCCAAAATATACTCAGTGTACTTGCACAGTTGAACAAGCAAGATACAGTTTTCACTTGCCCTTCGGCTATAATTTACAAATTCTACTGGGACAATGGTGCAAGCACCAATGTCGAGCCCTGGGGCCAGTTGCACCAACGTGACTCAGGCTCAAACTTAGGCTCAAGTCTCAACTTGATTGTCCACAACAATAGATGCTATTGTTTTAGACAATCAAATTGAGACTTGAGTTTGAGCCTGAGTCACGTCGGTGCAACTGGCCCCTGCTTTTTTGGATTTCTTTTACCTACCTTAAAACGGGAGCTGCTGTGGTGGAGGCAATGAGCATGGAAGTATTGTAGAAGGTTGTCATGCTGTCGCCGTTGACCGTTGTGTTGAAGATTGTGGAGTTATCGACCGGACACCCGGCGATGGAGACGGGCGGACGCGGGATGTAATGTGGATGAATGTTCGCGCCAATACCGATCCAGAACTGAATGATCAGACCTGTTATCAGCCCCGATAGGGCACCCTGTAAAGGTAAAGGTATTCTGTTTATAGTCTTCTATCCACCGAAATGTTCACACAACCTTCCTTCCCTCGCAGGCCTGTACACAAGGTAACCATTTCAATCCCCCGAGGGATATTGCAGCTGGCAGCATATAGCGCACAAGCTCTAAGCACTGCCTTATTAATGCTAGGTACCCATTTTTCAGCTGGGTGGACTGAGGCAATATGGAATAAACTATCTTGCCCAAGGACAGACTAAAGTGCCCCGGCCGGGACTTGATCGAACCAGCGACCTACTGATTACTAGTCTGACACCTAACCAACTGAGCTATTTGTCACTCAACAGAGGAGATTTACTGGTACAATAACCCTTTCAATGCTGTGGCAACTTTCATCAAAGAAACAAGAAACCTTTCAAACCCTGCCATATTTAAAGATTTTTCAAGGAGAGTTGTAGGCCTAGTTCTGATCAACATTTTTCCTTCCAAATATTTTCCCAGTCGGCCAAGAGCCTTAGTAGCTCATGTTTCTTTTAATTGATATACCGACTTAAAATAAAGATTACATTTACATTTTACATTTTACATTTACATTTTATATGCCTTTGTCAAAGAGGTATCCCCATAATAGTCAGGCCTTTGTTGGCTGCTACGGGCAAGAATGGGTTAACCCAGTAGCCTGACAATTTTGATGAAATCTTGCAGGCAAAAGCAAAAATTGGAAAATATCTGAAGGAGAAATGTTATTCAAGACACTACAAACAACTCTCCTTCAAATATTTTGTAAAATTATTCTCAATTTCAAAGTTACTATCAAGTATAATGTACAATGTAATATACTACAAAATAATTCATTGCAATGCCATAAAGTGTAATGCACCAAAACAATTGAGTATGCAATGCAATATAATAGATTTGCTACCATTCAATTGAAACCTGAACAATATGCTTTGATATTAAATTGTAATACACTACCTTCCAGTTCGCCCATGGAAACATGACTCCAAGAGTGAAGACTCCAAGGACAGGACCTCCAATCATACCAAATAAACCAAGAGCAGCCTGAAAAGAACCCCATATGTATGTGTGTGTATATATATATATATATATATATATATATATATATATATATATATATATATATATATATATATATATATATATATATATTTATTTATATATATATATATATTTATATATATATATATATATATATATATATATATATATATATATATATATATATATATATATATATATATATATATATATATATATATATATTTACATATATAATCTTGATGAACATAATCTAGTAATATTACGTGTATGCCCTATGAAAAAAGGATTGAGAATTCCATGGCTTTAGTCTGTAGTGCAATAGTTTTCATGAATATTCATTAAGGAGAACATCCTGGTATTCAATGGTTTAAAAAATTGGGTCAAGCCCATCTTAAGATGATAAGTGATAAAATGTGTTAAGGGATGTAGAGAAGCTAGTTAACTTGTAGAATCCTTAAGATAAGAAACTCAGAGAACTGCTTGCCTTGAATCTTTGATGAAAAGATTATAGAATGAAACATTTTGCTCTTAAATATTGACAGAGAAGGATAAGTACATTGAAACATTTAAGCTAAAAGAATGGTAAAAGAACATACACATATAAGTTAAATGGTCATACCTGCAATACACCTCCAAGCTGGGACGCTACTACAGTTAACAACATCATGATAGCCCCAAAACCAAAGGCTGAAATGGAAGAAATATATACCTCAAAAAACATGACATCCAAGTACCTTTTCACACCAGCTATAGGCAAACATATAGAAATGCAGTGACTTATTTTCCCATTCAATGATTTATATCTAGTGAGTTATAAAGTAAGCTTTTGATGTTTTTTGACGTTGTTTATTATGTAATTATAATAATGATAATAATAATAATAATATAATTATATATATACATATATGTATATATATATATATATATATATATATATATATATATATATATAAATATATATATATATATATATATATATATATATATATATATATGTATATATATATATATATATATATATATATATATATATATATATATATATATATATATATATATATATATATATATATATATGTATATATACACACACACCAATATTTAAGTCTGAAAAGACAAAGCATACATTTCATTTATCATATATAAATACATCTAGTGCATAACATTAAGTAAGAACTTTGCATAAACCTTACAGTTATCTTTAAAAAATGCCAACTTTAGTTACCCATTATTTTAGTGAGTAAAGTTGCTCTTTTTTCGGAGAGGTCTGGGAACCAGTAGTTCTGGATGATGTCATGAAGAGTTACTGCAGCCATAGAATTCAGGCCTGATGATATTGTGCTGAAAGGAACAAATAATAATAATAATAAAAATAATAATAATAATGATAATAATAATAATAATAATAATGATAATGATAATAACAATAATAATCTTTTTTTCACAGTCAAATACAGGATTTAATTTTTTCGATGAAAAACAAAAACAAACTGTAGAATCAGAGTACAATGAAAACTATAGGAGAATTTCCAATCCAAAAGTGTGTGTGCCATATGCCTTCAGTGTATACAGGTTCCTCATACTACCGTAAATTCTTGGTAATTCGGGACACTAACAATTTTCATAATTACAATTTTTATGGGTTAAGGGTGGCCCATGTTTTCTAAAAATACAGACAAAGCAGAGTAATAGTGGCACAGATTTCCCTTAAATTTCCCTTAATGATGACCAGCGATAGATCAAGGGTAGGCCAGATCTCCCTGAAAATATTCAAGGATTTATTTCCCCCTAAATTTTGAATCCTAGGAGCCAAATTTGCTCCTGCCAGAATTTGTTAAGGTAAATCCCTGTCTTCAACAATTAACATGGCATTACCATGGAACCTACATAAGCTTATAGACTCTAAACAATGCCATACCAAATACCGATATCAAAATTGGGTAGGACCCACTGTCTCCAACAATTAAGATAGCATTCCCACAGAACCTACATAAGCTTTAAAAATAGCTAGACTCTATGCAATACAATACCAAATACCAATATCAGAATTGGGTAAGACCAACTATAACTATGTCTTCAACAATTAAGATGGCATTCCTGCAGAACCTACATAAGCTTTAAAAATAGCTAGACTCTATGCAATACAATACCAAATAACAATATCAGAATTGGGTAAGACCAACTATAACTATATCTCCAACAATTAAGATGGCATTCCTGCAGAACCTACATAAGCTTTATAGACTCTACACACCTGAGAGCTCCACTGAATATGGATGCCATGAATATCCCAGCTATGCCGGGAACGTGACTCAGCCGGTCCATCACATACAGCGGCAGCAACTAGAAAATAATAAAAACATCATAGAAAACACATAGGTGATTAGGGATAGGTACCGGTACTCAATACGATACCAAAAACATATATTGAATGGGAAAAGTCAAAAAAAAAAAAAGGTATCGAAAAAGTTAAGTATCATATTGTACTGTTTAAGGTTTGAAATCAATATATATGAAATTTACTTAATTGCTACCTGGATATACCCACACGAAGGAATGTTCACTATTTGTTTGCAAATTTCCAAATCTGGCAGTGCTAAATTTAACAAAATCCACACGAAGGAATGTTCACTATTTGTTTGCAAATTTCCAAATCTGGCAGTGCTAAATTTAACAAAAATTAGGTCCCTGAGAGGCAGGCATTATCAATAAAAATACTGACAAGGAAATATCAATATTGTACCATATCCTGAGGATTTTCTTGATTGCTGGGCTGAATAATAAATGTTTATTAATAAAACATGCATCTGTGAGTTCATGAGTTAAAATGTTGGTGAACTCATGAGTTGATCTTGAGTCCCTCCGTAAGTGTAGCTCTACTTGCGATACTGACCTGATCTCTGGCTTGTATGGTGCCGATAGACAGCGGGTCACAGTCCTTGTACTCGGCATAGATGACCAGGCCGCACATACAGACAAGGGACAGCAGGAACAGCAGGATCGGAAGATTGATCCACAGAGCGCTGCAAAAATAAAACACTTCATCAAATATCTGGTGTGGATTTTCATAGTACCCACTACAAAATCCCCCAATTTGCCCCTCCAATCACTCCATGGCTGAGAGGTCTAATCAAAGCAATATTTTGAGAAACATGATTATAACCTAAATATTTCTGTTAGGTTTAAAACTGACCCTTGAGCTTTAGAAATATTTTCCAAAGTATTATAGTAATATGAGTATCACAGTATTACTCAATTTGACAGGTTATGGTGAAGCTGCACTTCAGATATCATTAGTAATTTATACCCTTGCCTGCATAGACTAGACCTTAATTAGTGTTATCTATATATATAGTATTTCTGAAAATGATTTCAGTGTTGAGAATGAACTCACAAAATATTTTAAAGATAGTTGTAGGTTTGGCTTATTTGATCGACATTATAGGTAATGGTCATACGTGACATGCAGGAATTTTTTTTTTGAAAAACTTTTAAAATAAACATATTCTATTTAGGCCTAGAAAAAAATTATTGTTTCCTGTAACGGTCCAGAAAAAATAGGGTAGGTAGGTTCTTAAAATCATTTTTTGGGGGGATTATTTTTTTGTTCAAAAATATGTGCTTTATGCATTATTTATGTTAATTGGGAGTTGGAAGGGCGAAAAAAACTTTAGGGTAGGTATTCTTTTGAGTAGAAACTTGTTAGGGTAGGGATCTTTTTTGGCCTTACAGTTGTCCTTTTCGTAGGCTGGGGCAGGTGAGACATCTCTGGACCATGGCCTGGTTGACGCCGTAGATGGCCGTCCAGGTGAAGAGTCCTCCGATAGCGAGACCCCAGACAGTGTGACGCTCACGCGGGTCAGGGTCAAAACTGAAAACACCAAGCAACGATATGTGAGAAAAAATGGGAAACTGCATGGTAAAATATTATTCTTTTAGGACACACATTCCAACTGACATTGAAAAGTACCTGTAACTGTTGATAGAGCCCACTACAGAGCAATTCTCTTGAAAGGCCACCTTTAAGAAATCCCGTTTGGGGTATCTCATAAGCGATTTATTCAATATCTTAACAGGTTCACCCCAGCCATGAGCAATCTTTATAAACAGGTTCATCCTTCAGAAAATTTATAGTCTTTCTTAACAAGGCTTACTGTATTTTGGAAATACTTATTTACTTAATACAAAGAAGAGAAACTTGAAATACAACAACTGAATGTTTCGTTTGAACACAGCTAAAAGTTGACGGGGCCTGTGCGGCCCTGTAACGGGCCCGTCACGGGGCCATTTTCTATCCCTCAATATATTGAAAACGGACCCATTACTTTTAGGGGCCTGTCGTAACGGTATAGACCCGTAACAGGCCCATAACGGGCCCGTTCAAACAGGTTCTGAGCCCGTTATGGGCCCGTCAATTTTTACCTTTGTAGTTATAGGGTGAGGAATATGTGAACCTAAACATGTCTTACTTTCCAAACTCTATGCGTTGTCCCTCCAGTGCTATATTCCATATGGCGGTCAGTCCGCCCTGGTCCATGCAGCCCTTGATGACTACGGCCAGGAGTCCTGCAAACATCATGAAGATCTGGAAGACATCTGTCCACATCACCGCTTTAATACCACCCTGAAATACACAGATCACACATCACTGCTTTAATACCACCCTGATATACACAGATCACACATCACCGCTTTAATACCACCCTGAAATACACAAATCACACATCACCGCTTTAATACCACCCTGAAATACACAAATCACACATCACCGCTTTAATACCACCCTGAAATACACACATCACCGCTTTAATACCACCCTGAAATACAAAAATCACACATCACAGCTTAATACCACCCTGAAATACACAAATCACAAATCATCGCCTTAATACCACCCTGAAATACACACATCACAGCTTAATACCACCCTGAAATACACAAATCACACATCACCACTTTAATACCACCCTGAAATACACACATCACACATCACATCCCTAATACCACCCTGAAATACACAAATCACACATCACTGCTTTAATATCACCCTGAAATACACAAATCACACATCACTGCTTTAATATCACCCTGAAATACACAAATCACACATCACCGCTTTTATACCACCCTGAAATACACAAATCACACATCACCGCCTTAATACCACCCTGAAATACACACATCACACATCACCGCTTTTATACCACCCTGAAATACACACATCACACATCACAGCACTAATACCACCCTGAAATACACAAATCACACATCACTGCTTTAATATCACCCTGAAATACACAAATCACACATCACCGCTTTAATACCACCCTGAAATACACACATCACACATCACCGCTTTTATACCACCCTGAAATACACACATCACACATCACAGCCTTAATACCACCCTGAAATACACAAATCACACATCACTGCTTTAATATCACCCTGAAATACACACATCACACATCACCGCTTTGATACCACCCTGAAATACACAGATCACACATCACCGCTTTAATACCACCCTGAAATACACAGATCACACATCACTGCTTTAATACCACCCTGATATACACAGATCACACATCACTGCTTTAATACCACCCTGAAATACACAAATCACACATCACCGCTTTAATACCACCCTGAAATACACAAATCACACATCACCGCTTTAATACCACCCTGAAATACACACATCGACGCTTTAATACCACCCTGAAATACAAAAATCACACATCACAGCTTATTACCACCCTGAAATACACAAATCACAAATCATCGCCTTAATACCACCCTGAAATACACACATCACAGCTTAATACCACCCTGAAATACACAAATCACACATCACCACTTTAATACCACCCTGAAATACACACATCACACATCACCGCTTTTATACCACCCTGAAATACACACATCACACATCACAGCCTTAATACCACCCTGAAATACACAAATCACACATCACTGCTTTAATATCACCCTGAAATACACAAATCACACATCACAGCCCTAATACCACCCTGAAATACACAGATCACACATCACCGCTTTTATACCACCCTGAAATACACACATCACACATCACAGCCTTAATACCACCCTGAAATACACAAATCACACATCACTGCTTTAATACCACCCTGAAATACACAAATCACACATCACTGCTTTAATACCACCCTGAAATACACAAATCACCGCCTTAATACCACCTTGAAATACACACATCACACATCACAGCTTAATACCACCCTGAAATACACACATCACACATCACCGCTTTAATACCACCCTGAAATACACACATCACACATCACAGCTTAATACCACCTTGAAATACACACATCACACATCACCACTTTAATACCACCCTGAAATACACACATCACACATCACAGCTTAATACCACCTTGAAATACACACATCACACATCACCGCCTTAATACCACCCTGAAATACACACATCACACATCACATCCCTAATACCACCCTGAAATACACACATCACACATCACCGCTTTAATACCACCCTGATATACACACATCACTCATCACAGCCTTAATACCACCCTGAAATACACAAATCACACATCACAGCCCTAATACCACCCTGAAATACACAAATCACACATCATCGCTTTAATACCACCCTGAAATACACAAATCACAATTTTATCGATAGCTCTCTATTCCAGGTACCAACATAAGTACTTATGCCCGCTTGCCCCAGCAAGAGAATATTTGAAAAAGAAAAAAATGTGCATTTTCAGGGCTCGACGCTAAGGGTAAACCTATGGCCCCAGGCCAGTAAAAATTCCCAAAAACAGCTTCGGGCCAGTAAAAAAAGACCTCAACTGGTCCTACAGGGCCAGTAAACATTTGGAGATATTCTTGTTAAAAAGTTTCCCCCTGAGAATGTCCCCAATTGTTTTTGAAATAAATCAAGACAAAATTTATAAAGATAAATGTTGTGGTGAATCTTATGCAATGCTCTTTCTTGTTATGTTGAAGAAAAAATGCAGGACCAGTAAACATTTTGCAGGACCAGTAGATGCTAGGTGTTACTGGTCCTACAGGGCCTGTGTCATTTTGAATTAACGTTGAGGCCTGATTTTACTTTGCACACACCCAAATGAGCAAGCTGATTTTCTTAACACTACACATTTTTATATGAAAAATGGCAAACGTAAATACCAAGAAATATACAAACAGAGCAACAAAATCATGATGATTCACGTCAAGGTCTATTACTATCAGGTTCTCTACCACAGAACATTTCCTCTGCAATACAAATATCAAGAGACAAAACCCGCCACAAATTTATCGATAATAAGATTTTCAAGGGTTGTACTTACAATTGTTGTGTAAAAGATGCAGACGCAGCCTACGGAACACACTCCAGCCCACACATTGAAACCAGTTACTGAAAGAAAGCAAATAACATGTATCAATAATCAATGCTTAAAATCATATTGAATATATTACAGAACTGAAACCAACACAACCTCTCAGAAGTCGTTGCTTAAATCACAATCTTCCTTGCAATTTTTTAAGAAACTTTTTACTACATATTAGATCAAATATCAATTTCTAAAATCATCCTAACTGGACACATACTGGAATATGGCAATCTGAAAAGGAAACTGTAATTGAAGGCATTGCAATAATTGTTCATAAAAAGTACATTCCTTTAATTTTTTTATATCTTCATTGACTTTTTTCTATCTAGGGTTAGAGATATGTTCTTCAAACTTTTCCTTCTTTCAGTGCAAGCAAATTATCTATGTAGTATCCATTTGTGTTATTGTTACTGTACTGTTTAGTTTTGCTTATTTTGCTGTTTTTGCACGGTCACTTTGTTTTGTAAGTAACCCACCTTTTTACTTTTGCAACTTTATTTATATTTGTATTCTCTCATATGATTCTATTTTGTAATTACGTAACAGTCAATAAAGATACATACAGTGCACTTTGTATAAAAACAACTTGAAACAAAAGAGAATTGAAAAATATCTCATAATTCATAACAACTCATCTAAAAACTGAGACATCTGGTGAGAACTTTTAATGAGTGTTGTTTTTATTGTGTTGACAACACTTAATGCTAATTAAATCCTACATTTCCATTATGTTTCTTGACAGCCTCAAGAAATCCCAAAGTAAAAAAGGCTGCAATTCATAAAGAAAACTGCTAAAAGGTTTTAAGCAAATACCTAATAAATTCCACACCACGCAACTAATAACTTATGGACTATTTTCTAACTTGTCCTTAACAGTTAATTATTAACAAGTTGTTGTTCTGATCAATGTGTGTGTATTTTTTATCATAAGAGGTCATAAAGGTCAAGGTCAAGCAAGGTCAAGGTCAAGCAAGGTCATTCGCTACATCCTCTGATGGATTGACCATAAAAGGTCCATGAGTCATTAACCCTTATGCTGCTGGTGACTTATTTGGCCAATACAAAATGATGCAAAAAAACTCAAAATGAATGAAACCCTGGCACATGGGTAATCATACGAGAGTACTCAGTGAGAGCTATCCAATGAATACCAACATGACAGGGTTTATATGCTTTTCAAAAATCTTTTCAGTCTTTGATGTGTTTTGGGCGAAAGTAGCCTTAGCATTGAAAGGGTTAACTCATTCACACTCCTAGTGGCTAGAAGCAGCCTGATAATTTTTTTGTCTGCTCACTCATAGAGTTATCCTATAACTCTGCTTCATGAGATAGGGGTAAAACAAACCTGTATTAACCCTGTCATATTGGTATTCATTGAAAAGCTCTCGCTGGGTACTGTCAGATGGGTACCCATATGTCAGGGTTTCATTCATTTTTCAGGTGTTTTGCATCATTGTGTATTAGCCAAATTAGCTACTAGCCGTATAAGGGTTAAAGGTAACATCGAGTCAATATTTTATCATTTAAAAGGCTACATCAAGGGTACATTTAAAGTGCAGATCTTATATTTTTATGGTTTCAGATTCAAAATTAAAGTTGAGGATAAAGTTAAGGGAAACGCTGACATTTAAAGGGAAAATCTTTCCTTAAAGATATTTTATGCAACTGAACCTTGCATGATGCCTAGTGATATAAAAAAAAATGTGGAGAATGTGAAACATGATATGACAGCCTTAATTCTAAGCTAATTGGCCCAATAAATGTGTGAACTGTAAAGTATAGTTCAGTAGGACAAATCTTATCATTTTTTCAAGCACTTTCTCACCTCAAATATCAGGCCACCGACAGTCAACTTTTTTTTATGGCTTAATACTGACTCAATCATACATAACAGCCTACTACAAGTAGACGCTTATCAAGACTTGAAGGACATTTATTGACTGTCAATTGGACACCTTAGTACTACTGATGTCCTTGACTTGTTACCCTAATTTCAAAGCATGGGAATGTACATATTGTTTTTTTCATGTGTTAGATGTCCTTATTTTCAACCATGTCCAGAGCTTATCAAGACTTAAAGGACATTTATTGACTGTCAATTGGACACCTTAGTACTACTGATGTCCTTGACCTTTTACCCTAATTTCAAACCTTGGGAATGTACATATTGTTTTTATCATGTGTTAGATGTCCTTATTTTCAACCATGTCCGGCAAAGGAAATTTCCGTACTGAACTGCTACATCACTTTTACCACTATGTTACTCCTCCAGGTGCATACTCAGTGTACATCAATGTACCCTTGTGCTGCTGGTGGCTAATTTGGAAAATAGAAATTATGCACAAAACCAGAAGAATGATTAAAACCCTGGCATATGGGAGCTCATCCGAGAGTGCTGACAGCAAGAGCTATCCAATGAATACCAACATGACAGGGTTTAGATCTTTTTTAAAAATCTTTGCCTCTTTGTGTTTTGGAGAAAAGAAGTCCCAGCATTGGAAGGGTACTACTGGCCTGTCCAACCTGCTCTGGGATAGTAAAATTGCCAATTTATAAAAGTGAGAAATGGAAAGTAAATTTGCGCTGAGACTAACACCATACTATTCCTTCTACGATTCTCGAATAGTAAGATTAAACCTTATTTCCTTCACCTACATGGTCAAATGAAAGGTTTTCTCTTAGTAGAAGGAGTAGTAGTAGTAGTAGTAGTAGTAGTAGTAGTAGTAGTAGTAGTAGTAGTAGTAGTAGTAGTAGTAGTAGTAGTGGAAAGGGTGCAATATCAAATGGCAATATTATTATTATTATCATTATAGTAGTAGTAGTAGTAGAAGAAGAAGTAGAGGTAGCAGTAGTACTAATTGTTGTTGTTGTTGTTGTAGTAGTAGTAGTAGTAGTAGTAGTAGTAGTGGTAGTGGTAGTAGTAGTAGTAGTAGTAGTAGTAGCAGTAGCAGCAGCAGCAGTAGTAGTAGTAGTGGTAGTAGCAGTAGTAGCAGCAGCAGCAGCAGTAGTAGTAGCAGCAGCAGTAGTAGTAGTAGTAGTAGTAGTAGTAGTAGTGGTAGTAGCAGCAGTAGCAGCAGTAGTAGTAGCAACAGCAGCAGCAGTAGTAGAAGTAGTAGTAGTAGTAGTAGTAGTAGTAGTAGTAGTAGTAGTAGTAGTAGTAGTAGTAGTAGTAGTAGTGGTAGTAGCAGCAGTAGTAGCAGCAGCAGCAGCAGTAGTAGTAGCAGCAGCAGCAGCAGCAGTAGTAGTAGTAGTAGTAGTAGTAGTAGTAGTAGTAGTAGTAGTAGTAGTAGTAGTAGTGGTAGTAGCAGCAGTAGTAGCAGCAGCAGCAGCAGTAGTAGTAGCAGCAGCAGCAGTTACTGTAGTAGTAGTTGTATTTTTATTGACTGTAAACATTTTTTTACAAAAACATAGTAACTCTCTAGCTTACATCATGAAGGGTGTCTACCAGAAAATCACATACCTATAGGGCGTGTAAGGGTTTCTGCTATTCATTATACCCTTTCTATTAGCTTGGGGTGAGACCACTTCCATCACCATAGGCATGAGGGTTTTTTGCTATTCCTCTCCATGAGTTAAGGGTTCTAATTGATGCCCTGCTGATGAGAACAGTTAGAAAGCTTGTGGTTAATTAGACAGCTTGTTAGAGCAACCTTATTTTACCCCCACAGAGCAGTAGGGGGCCCCCTCTTCAAAGGGAAACAAAACAATATAGATTTCACATTAGCGTGTATGGTGTATCAACACTCACAACTGTTGTGCAGTGAAACCACTGGTACGTGAACATTATGGGAGTGTATGCTTACATGAGGAAATATTCTCATCTCAGAGGTTTTCCTGATAGAGTTGGAGCAAATTGTTGTAGGAAAATTGCAATTTTAAAATGGGTGTCCGTTCACAGCTTAGAGAAGGTCACTTTTGGATATTATTCACTGCATTCTCACATTTGCATTGTTATGATATGAAAACACTTGCAATGACATGAAAATGTTTGGATTGATATAAAAACACTTGGATTGATATGAAAACACTTGCAATGACATGAAAACACTTGCATTGATATGAAAAAAACTTGGATTGATATGAAAACACTTGCATTGATATGAAAAAACTTGCATTGATATGAAGACACTTGCATTGATTTGAAAATGCTTGCATTGATATGAAAATACTTGCATTGATATGGAAATCCTTGCAATGATATGAAAACATTTGGACTGACAAGAAATCACCTGCAAATTGACACATGAAAACTCTTGCATTGATATGCAAACCATTGTGAGGTCATTCTATGACCTTTTTAAGGTCACTCTCCTGACCTTGTCAGGTCACTTCGCTGACCTTTGTAAGGTCAAATATATAACCTTTTCTGGGGTAACTCCCCAAACTTTGAATGGTTGAACTACTCACCTTTTAGGGTCACAGAATATAGGGTATTTGGGAGATGAAGAAAATAGTTTGTACTTGTTTGTCTAAAATGGTTTCATAACCACAGCATGTTGGGTAGCTAAACAAAATAACATTTTACATTGCCATACTTCATACAGGAACACTCAAAATACTTATTGATTTGTAACAAGGTAAGTGTATCTGTGTTAACCTTTACCAAAACCTCATAGATGGTTTCAAATTTTCAACTTGCTATATAATGAGCATCAAGAACAACTTCTACTTGCCACACATACATTTCTTTTCTTGCCATGGCATTTTAGTACTTATTTCGGTACCTACAGTACAGACATTTAATTCCTGCACCAGTCGACCGGACGTCTGCCAGTGCCAGGTTGAACAAACGACCATGGATGGCATGTCAAAAATATCAGCCAAGGCCATCAATGACACACGTATATTGCAAACCAAAGCTTCGTTCAGTTTTGAGGTAATCCATGCATCAATGCCCTGGAAACTGGTTTGCCATTGGACATGCGGTTGTGTACTTTGGCCGGGCTGCCCACGCATTAAGTGCAGGAATTAAATGTCCGTACTGTAATGTATATAAATGTAAATTATAAATATACATCTAGGCTTTGTGCACCAATTATAGGAAGAAGAAGGGTGTGTAGGAAAAACAATTCAGCACAGGAGGTTGACCCCAACTGGCAATACAGCACAATGGGGGTTAAGTGGGAATACCCCTCCCCCCCCCCCCCCCAAAAAAAAAAAAAAAAAAAAACTGCACTTACATTTATGAATTTTGCAATTTTAAAATTGAAAACTATGTAACGTTTAGCATAAATTGAACACCATGATCTTCAAAGGAATCCTCTACTTTGAAATCCTTTATCTTCTCCAGCACCAGCTATTTTCGAGCCCTGCATGACTATCTTAACATTTTAAGTTTTTGATGATCTTGGGCCCAATTTAGCCGAGTCAATAAATGTCAGGCTAGGAGGACTGGGGGAGGGGTGGCGTCTAAACAAGTGTCACCAATATCAATTATCAGGCCATAAAAGCCTGTCAAACGCACTGTGCAGCTATTCTCTGATATCTACAGTCGCAACATGAAGTATGAGTTTTATTACTAAACATTTTTTATGGGAAAGAACAGGGAAGGACTTTTTTATATCTATAAAGTGAGGGAGTACTCGCACCTTTATCATCATTTTTGATCATATACCTAGCCCTGATTTTTAAAATATTCAATCCTCTTCAACATTTTGCTTAAACATTATTTTATCATGTTTATATTATGGGAAAGAACCAGAAAGAACTTATTTATATCTATAAAGTAGTTGACATTTGTACTTGCATCATTATCATCATTTTTGACCATATACCTACCCCTGACTTTTTCATATATTCAACCCTCTTCAACATTTTTCTTAAACATTATTTTATCATGTTTATATTATACCAGGGAGAATGGATACAGTATATGTCCCGGATTATACTTAAGAAAATTATGAAATTGCCATTGACTTAAACTTATGCAGTGATTTCGCTCAAGTACTTTACTTATAATTACTCCATCATTTTACAACTGGCTCTAATTAGGGTTGCATTATCCTATAATTGGCAATCACTAATCTTTAACATTGTTGTGGTGATGAAAAATCTATTTCTATCTGTAGTATCTTAAATCATGAATGACATCCTGGTCAAAGTATAAGTAGAAGGGTTAGAGTAAAGTCAAACAACAAATAAACAAGAAAAACATGCACCTTCCACTGACTGCAGGGATGGCATTTAATCCACACTTTCTCCCGAGCTCATCCTGTTGTCACTGTCAATAACCCATATAGTCACTTGGAGGCTTTGATACTATTTAAAATTAATTAAATTTGAAGGTGAAGCATTAATTCCCAAAATATTTAAAAGAAGCTACAGATAGGCTTATTAAAACAATATTTCTCTTTCATATATATAGTCTTCCATGTCTTCTTTAGATTACTATCTTCTATGGTCTTATACATACATGCATATTAGTAAACAAATATTTATATATATATATATATATATATATATATATATATATATATATATATATATATATATATATATATATATATATATATAATTCATAAATGTCTTCCATGGCATTATAGTAAACCAGAACTGTCATATCATACACTTAAACAATACTGAGGATTTATTGTCATTCTGAATTCTGAATATATGTGAATTTTTATGAATATATATGGAGGAACCAAAGTATATACATTGGGGAACCGCCAACTAACCTAAAGTTAGAGCTGCACTCACGGAGGGAGATCAACTCATGAGCTCACCACCCGTTTGACTCGTGAGCTCATGAGCTCACGGACGTTCCAATTTTCCAAAGAAATACTTCTTTTCCATCCCAGCTATTAAGAAATAAATATCTATTGGCGGAGATTTATTAACATTGCCATGTTTATTTAATTCAAAAACGTGCTGACGAGGTACAAAGGTCAGTATAAATACTCAACACCGCTTGAATGTATACATTGGAGATTGCAAAGAAGACATGACAGCGATAAGCAGTTATCTATGTTGATGATGTGTTTGGTGCTCTGTGTTACGTTTGTGTTCCCAACATAGACAAGCTCACGATTTAAAGTTTTCTGCTCGAGCTCGGCGAGCTTGCCCCAGGGCTCTCCCACTCGAGTTCGTGAGTGGTGAGTGCAGCTCTACCTAAAGTCACTGAAAACTTTCTGATACTCTGATACAATGCATTGGACCACTCAGGCATGGAGGCAGTCCTAATGCTTTACAAATAGACACCACCTGCTACTCCTAACTGTATGAAGGTCAGACCAGCATAAAAACTATATTTAACCCTGTTTCAGATCCCCTATCTCTCGAAGATAGTGTGCTTCAGGCATCTGTATAAACAGAGATACACAATAACTATCATATATGTCAGCACTACCCATTGTAAAAACCTATACTTAAGCCTTGCAATACATCTTTTGGAATTTACTGGTTTTGGAAATCATTTGAATAAAAAAAGTTCATTGCAATATTCCTAATAAGTTATTTTGTAAATTTATGCTTTACTTTTAACCCTTCCAATGCTGAGTGCAGGCTACTTTCATCCGAAGCACAAGGATGGAAAGATTTTTGAAAACCACCTAAACCCTGTCATTTTGGTATTCATTGGATAGCTCTCGCTGAGTACTCTCAGATGAGTACCCATTTGCCAGGGTTTCAGTCATTTTTCAGGTTTTTTCCATCATTTTGTATTGGCCAAATTAGCCACCAGCAGCATAAAGGTTAATAATCTTCACGGTAAAACCTTCCTTTTGCATCCAGATGCATTTTCTTTTTCTTTTTGTAGTGTTAGGCATGGATAGTTTGACTTATTTTATATGTCTAAAGTTCCATTTGAAATTGACTCCATGCAAATATAGACTAATATATTTTTGAAGTGATTGACATTTCCAGATACCTGCTTGGACTTTGAAAGAGCACCTAATGCAGGAAATACCATTCTTGGTGTAAAATACATTGTACTATATCTTCTCCTCGAGTACCAGTGCTTCTCTCAGAACTTGGCACCTTTAGGGCTGATTACCTTGAGATAGCCCCATTTTCTACTTTTAGTGAAGTAAGTGCTATCAACATGTACTGCAGCACCTGCTAAACCTATGGCTGTGATAAAAACAGTAGTGAGCTCTTGGAACTGACCCCCCACAGTGTGTAGGGTTACACTGGTAGATAGGTGTGTACTGGCTCTTGAACCAGTCAAGAGGAGATAAAAATGTTGTGCACAGTGTCTGAAAATAGGGGTACAATGCCAACATTTAATTCCTGCACTAAATGCGCGGCAGCCCAGGCATTATACATGACCGCATGCCCGATTGCCACCAAGTTGTCTGGGCATGGATGCATGAATGACCTGGAAACTGAATGTAACTTTGATTCAAATGGCAGTCACCACCCAAAAGTTT
Source organism: Maea johnstoni (assembly GCA_963942565.1). Taxonomy (NCBI): domain Eukaryota; kingdom Metazoa; phylum Annelida; class Polychaeta; order Spionida; family Magelonidae; genus Maea; species Maea johnstoni. The sequence continues at coordinate 32,272,047 of OZ012696.1, forward strand.
TGTTATGATCAGAACATGTTAAAGTTCTGACATTTGATATTTTCACCAAATGTGTGGGCAGCACGTGTCTAATAGACAACCGCACACCTAATTGCCACCCAGTTTCCCGGGGCATAGCACCAATAATGTTGTTTTTCTGGGTTGGTGTAATTTGGTCACATCCGTCAAAAAAGAAAATGTGAAAAGAATAACCATGCCCCACTTGTGTGACTTCCATGATTTTATGTGTCGTATTTTCAGCTACATCAATCTCCACCCGGACTGCTCGCAACAGACACTCAAGGATGTTTTGACTTGTTACCATGGATATAGGTCATTATGGGGCAATAAACAATGAACTGGTATTTTTTTTAAACGTGTGTCTATTTCAGGTGGCAAAAACGGCACACTGTTATTTTAAGAGGCGCTAGGCTGTCATTTCAGGGGGAGCAGGTCAAGTAAATGGGAAATCCCTGGAAGACTGAACAGATACATTGTAGGAACATATACAAAGTAACCGTTGTCATGAATAATTGCTACATTTAACCCCTTTGATGCTGAGGCTACTTTTGCCCAAGGTACAGGAATGCAAAACTTAATGAAAATCATCTAAACCCTGTAATGTTGGTATTCATAGGAAAGCTCTCACTGAGTATACTCTCAGATGAGTAGCCATATGCCAGGGTTTAAGTCATTTTTCAGTGGGATTTTTGCATCATTTGCCAAATTAGCCACCAGCAGCATAAGCGTTAACATATTCATACCCAGAATGGCTAGGGAGCCTTACCAAATGTTATAAGACTTCCTAGGAAATCCTGGAATTTCCTCCAATTTGTATCAACTTACACTGCCATACTACGCAAAGTGCTGGAAAAGCTTTATTATTGACATGATATAAAGAAATAAAGAATTTTTTAAAAACCAAGTGAGTAATTTTTCTTGCTACAAGTATTAAGGGTTATGTTACTTGGTAAACAGGGGATATCCTGCATCTTGAGGGCTTTAATTATGATCAATAGAGTATAGGTTATTTGGTGTATTTCTGAGTTCACTCTTATGCTGCTGGTTCCTAATTTGGCCAATACCAAATGACATCAATGAGGTTTTTCAAAAATCTTTGCATTCTTGGGCTTTGGGCAAAAGTATGCTCAGCGTTGAAAGGGTTAAAAACTAAGTGAGTAATTTTTCTTGCTACTTGTTATTTGGTTAAAAGGATATATCTTGCATCTTGAGGGCTTTAGTTATAATCAATAGAGTATGGGTATCTGGTGTATTTCTGAGTTAAATCAGTACATAATGTAAATAATAAAGAAAAAAAGCAAAAATCTGCATGTGGCTTTTCATGCTGTCTGTATATAGCTTATGTTTTGTGCTTAGAGGCACTTCCTGTCTCTTAAGGGCTACAGTTACTAGCTATATACTATAGGGCATTCGGTGTACCTATGAGTTCATCCAGTACAAATGAGCTAACTATACAATACTGATAATATAATGTACACTGCGGGGATATTCTTGGTAAAGAATCTGCATGTGATTCATGAGGCAGGGCTTGACATAAGGCCTAAAAAAATTGTTTGTTTCCTCTAACCTACCCTAACAAGTATTTATTTTTTTTAAATACTACCCCAAAGTTTTTTCGGCCATCCCAACTCCCAATCAACGTAAACCATGCATAAAAAACACACTTTTGACCAAAAAAAAAATGAAAAAAAAAAAAATACCAACCTACCTACTCTATTTTTTTTCAGACCGTTACAGGAAACAAACAATATTTTTTTCTTGGCCTAACAGTTAGCCCCATAGTCATGTCTATCTAATCTTGGAAAAATTACATTTCGGGCAAGCTGTTCAACAAGCCCTCAACTTGCCCAGCTTGACTATATAACATGAGAATGGAAATTAAAAGGTTCATTGAATTCATAACAGGATCTTTTGAATAACAATATAGTTGACAGATATTACCTTGAAAAGTCATAAAGGGTAAAGGCGAAAATAAAATGGGTGAGAAAAATATACAGAAATAACATCAAGTTTAAAAAATTGAGAATTTTTTTATTGTCCCTATGTCAAGGTTAAACTAGGTAATTCTTATCAAATTAGCCAGGCAACATGAAAGCCTGTCGTGACTATCTGATCTTAGGTCAAACTTGCCCTGCCTGACTACCTGGGTTGGCCGAATACTGCTGAGCCCTGTGAGGTACCCACAGTTGAAATAAACAGAATAATATTATGCTGATGTGTTGGAAATGCCATTCCTTTTTAGCAAAGTCAGAAACATTATCATATTAGCCAGTACTTTATACTCAATTTGAGTACGATTCTCACAACAATTGGGAGAAATCTTATTCACAAATATTCTAAAAAAGATATTTCCCAGATTTAACCCTTTCAATGCTAAGGCTACTTTTGTCCAAAGCACAAAGACTTTTGAAAATCTTCTAAATCCTGTCATGTTGGTATTCATTAGATAGCTCTCGCTGAGAACTCTTAGATCAGTACCCATGTTCCAGGGTTTCAGTCATTTTCCAGGGTTTTTTTTGCATCATTTTGTATTGGCCAAATTAGCAACCAGCAGCATAAAGGTTAAAGGAGAAAAATTTGATTATTTCAAAATGTCATCTGCTCCTAACTTTTCAAATTACATCTCTAGTCCCCATAGTTAGGGAAATTTATGTTTCCTTCTAAGGACAATTCTTTTTCCCTCTGACAAGCAGCAGGCTTCTCACAAAAACTCAAAATATATACAGCCACCTTACCGGTTATTTTTACACATGAAATTCTTTGTATTGCAAATACTGAACTAGGCCAATTACCCTTCCTTTCAGGCGATATATTTGGGGTCAACTTGGTGTGAAACGTGTGTGTGTGTTACTTAACCCTTTGGACAAAAGTAGCCTCATAGAAACTTATGGAAACATGGAAATTTGCTTGTCACACACTGTCAAATTAAGTGTCGCAACATTTATAACTTATGACGCAAAAAAGTGGGACATTGCGACAGCTTGGACAGGTCTGACAATAGATCAAGACGCCATTTCCTAGAGGAGATTAACCCTTCTAAAGGTGAGGCTACTTTAGTTCAAAGTACAAGGATGCAAAGATATTTGGAAACCATCCAAAACCTTCATGTTAGTATTAATTGGATAGCTCTCATTGAGTACTCTCAGAGGAGTACCCATATGTCAGGGTTTCAGTGAGTTACATACATTAAATTACGTATCATACTTACATACATTCTACAAAATATGACTGACATCTCTAGGCTATCCCCTTGATTAAGGTATGTAGTCAAGCAGGTATTCTGGTCCTCAAATTCCTAAGCAGAAAAGGTTACTGGCCTTGTATGTCTTGTCATATGCGCTATCACTATAATTATTTTTTCTGATGTATAACTATTTTTTGTGAACAACTAGTTGTGTTTGGCATTACCCCATTGACCAGAGTCACTTAACCTATATATCTAACCTCTAAAACTATAGCTGCAAATTAACCAGGTCACCTACAACTCATTTCCCTAACTAACCACAAAGATGTAAAAAAAATGTGTTTACTTCCTAATTTTAGTTGTAAACATATGTTTCTGCGTGGTATTACAGTGTTGTAGTTAACCCTTATACTGCTGGTGCTAATTTTGCCAATACAAAATTAAGCCAAAACGGTGAAAAGTTACTGTAACCCTGGCAAATGGGTAGTCATATGAGAGTACTCAGTGAGAGCTATCTAATGAATACCAACATGACAGGGTTTAGAGGGTTAACAAAAATCTTTGCATCCTTGTGCTTTAGATGAGAGTAGCCTTAGCATTGAAAGGGTTAAGGTTGCCATGAGCCACATGAGTTTCTCGAAATAGCATCCTACTGGGAAATTGTCAAGAGGAATTACTCAAGCAAAACCCCGAACTTCACGCTTCAACAAAAGCACTTTATGGCATCTGTTACGTGAATACCATAAGAGATTTTTCAATAGGAAACAAGAATCCGTGTAAACTGAAAGCTCTTTATGGAATATGAAATGAGAAAAATTAAATGGTTAATTATAAGCAGGCAAACATCTGGGATGGGAAGACAGGGCACGACGTTAACTTTTGCAGCAACTTGCCCCGTAGGGCAAGTAAGATTCAATTTTCACTTGCCCTACTCCAACTTTCACTTGCCCTTGAAAACTGTATGTTTGATAATATTTCATTTAAAATCCTGGCATGTGAAAGCATATTTTCAAGGACAAGCTTGGATGCCAGACCATGAAACTTACCCACATTCTCAAAAGTAAACCTGAAATATACAAAGCATACTTTCCCAGTGGGGCAAGCAAGATGCAGTTTTCACCTGCCCCACAACTATAATTTACAAATTCTACTTGCCCGGGGCAATGGGGCAAGCACCAATGTCGAGCCCTGGAAGACCTTAGATCTGGGATAAATATGTTCACTTTAGAACTTTATGACATCTGTTATGTGAATACCATAAGAATATGTAAATAGGAAACATGAGACATTGTAAGCTGAAAGCTCTTTATGGAATATGAAATGGGAAAAATAAAATGGTTAATTATAAACAGGCAAACATCTGGGAAGGGGAACACATTAGATTTGGAATAAAAATGTTCACTTCAGGTGGTATTTAACCCTTCCAATGATGAGACTACTTTTGCCCAAAGCACAAGGACGCAAAGTTGATCAAACCCTGTCATGTTGATATTCATTGGATAGCTCTCGCTGAGTACTCTCATATGAGTACCCATGTGCCAGGGTTCAATCATTTTTCAGGCTTTTTGCATCATTTTGTATTGGCCTAATTAGCCACCACCAGCATAAGGGTTAAAGGGAATAGGATAGGTCTGAAAACCAACTGTTTTCACAGTAGGGGATCCAAGGGATGCTCACAAATTAATGCAAAATAACAAACATACTTAGCGGTCAATTTTTAATTGAAAGAGATAAACAACTTTCATTCATTTGCTTTTCACAAAAAATCTTTAAAGTATAAAAGATTGCAAACTCGTCATATGACTATTAGATGTTCCGAGTCTGAGTGAATTATTTCATGGGGAATATTATCAGACATATTAGTATTTAGTAAGCAACATAACTTAAAGTTATTGTTCCCTTTGGATTAGATAATCCTTCTTCAAATATTTCCTTATAGTAGAAGAGACATATATCTCAAGTTTTTATACTACAGGTGAACTTGGATATGACGGACTCAATGGGACCAGGAAAATTGGTCCGTCATATGCGAAATCCGTCGTATACATATGACGAATACTTGACATGCATCGGACTGGGACCAAGCATATCGTCCGTCTTATGCAAAAATCCGTCATACAGTGGTCCGTCATATCCAAGTTCACCTGTATATGGAAATATGTTAATAGATTTTCCAAACATATATAGAAGACAAAACCAAATGCTGATCTTAAGTAGATCTCATCTCTAGTTAAGTGTTGACAAGCTCATTATATAAATTAAGCTGAACCTCACCTTATGAGAGTCAAGTATTTACTTCGACACTAACCAGGATATAGATAGTAATTTATCAACACTGCCTATTTAGAAATGTCTGCATCAAAAATTGCAAAATAATCTTTGCCCGGCTGATATCAATTTATCTATTTCAATAGTCAAATAATTACAGGTGATGGTTATCAAGGCCATAGTACTTGCAGCCAAGTATATTATGCACGTGTAATGATAATAATGATCATAATAATAATAATAATAATAATAATAATAATAATAATAATAATAATAATAATTATAATAATAATAATAATAATGATAATAATAATAATAGTAATAATAATAACAGTAATAATAAAATGAATTCTAAAATAATGAATTAATAATAATGATACTACTACTACTTCTGCTACTACTACTACTACTACTACTACTACTACTACTACTACTACTACTACTAATAATAATAATAATAATAATAATAATTAATAGTAGTAGTAGTAGTAGTAGTAGTAGTAGTAGTAGTAGTAGTAGTAGTAGTAGTAGGGGAAGTAGTAATCAGTGATATTAATGCAAATCGCTATCTTAAGCTCTGATCTGTGTTAATGGACATATCAAACCTACAAACACTGTTAGGACCAGCTGGTCTTAACCCTCTTCACCCTCAAGTTCTCTAGGGGGTATACGTTTTACCTGTTTAAAGTGTGGATGGCTGGTTTCTGATATGTCTAGATAACAATAATCCTATTGCACATGGATTTGGAGCCCTCAATACAGAATCGATTAGTTGAAAAACAGGTAGTGAAAATAATCTCCACTGTAGAATAATTTCAAAACAAAGCATTACCCAGGAATGTATAACATGAAGGTAATTTGGGAAGTTGTGTGCTAAGTAACCCTAGGCATGCTGAAGTTTGTTATGAATATAACGTATTTAACTTTCATACCCAAGTTAAATTCCACTAGAGCTAATTATAATGTAACCCCCTTTTTACCATCAGGAAACATCTATTCTGGGTTTTAAATCCTTACTGGTAGGGTTTATTTGAATCTAATAATTAACTTACCATCAATAAGTATAACTTCAGGAAAGATCAAGCCAGAGTCAAATAGTCTATGAATTAGAGTTATTTTGTGATCAGGACTGCATGATATAGTTAATATGAAGTAAGTTTAGTAAGTTTTGATAAGTCACCAGATCGAGACCTCTGTCACAAAATAACCAGCGCACTGCGTGCACCAGGATTTATTTGCTCCTTAATTTTAAATCATAGGAGCCAAATCTGCTCCTGCCTGAAAATGTTAAGGTCAATTCCAAAATTTGAACCACTACCCCTAGTATAAATGCTGGGTTCATGTCGGGCTCAATATAGGAATTACCCTTTTTAGATTGAGAAAAGAAATATATGTCTATAAGTGTAGCCTCATTTCTATTTTCTTCAATCTTCAAGAAATAAAGAAATAACTGTTTTACAGCAAATCACTAACATTCCAGAGCTTGTCAGTTTTAAATGGCAAGTGAAAATGGCAACTTGTCAAGAAAAAAATGTCAATGACATTGAAATTTAGAAACTTCAATGAGTACATATAAATGCAGGGATAATGCACAGGCATATGAAAATTCAAAAAGAAATCAACAAGTGGAAAATGACCGAGTCTTTTATTCTCTGCAGTGCAAGTTAGTAAAAATTGGAACAATATGACAAATTGATCGTTAAAAATGTGTCTGCCCCAGCTTTTCCAGCAGGTGTTGATTGAGGACCAAAGCAACTCCTAATTAAGTGGCTAATTGCCTATGGGCGTATCTAGGAAGACTCCCGTGGTTCACACGTGTGACAAATTTATGATTTCTAAAGTCAGAAAGCCACTTTTCTCTGATTTTGGTTAAACCCCACCCCCTCCTTAATAGTAGGAATAAACCATCTGCTCTACTGTCAACCCTGTTAACCCATTAACCCTACTAATGCTAAGGCTACTTTCCTCTAAAAAACAAAGATTTTCGAAAACCTTCAAAATCCTGTCATATTGGTATTCATTGGATAGTTCTCCTGTTAACCCATTAACCCTTCAAATGGCTACTTTCCCCAAAAAAACATGGACACAGAGACTTTCGATAACCATCTAAACCCTGTCATGTTGGTATTCATTGGGTAGCTCTCACTGAGTACTCTCAGATGAGTACCCATGTGCCAGGGTTTTAGTCATTTTTCTCTTGTTTTTTGCATCATTTTGAATTGGCCGAAATAGCCACCATTGGCATAAGAATTAATGCTAGGAGTTACTCTTGAAAATTTTGTCTGGATCATTGATAGTTTTGACATTGTAAAACTTGGAAATTAAGAATGTTTTTTACAAAATATTACGGGAAAAGTTGTTAATTATCTGATGAACATTATCCCTTCAAAGTTTTTCCCAAATATGCTTTTGGATGAAAGATCTAATGAACATTTTCAGGCTGCCTTTGGCTGCTATGAGCGTCAATGGGTTAACACCCCTGTTGTTCTATAGACTGTATTTTTAGTGGTGTATGATATTGTTTACCTTGTACTGCATGTAAATATTACCTTAATGTTGTTTCATGTTTTATTTCGATTATACACAAAAAGATATAAAACTCCTGTTGTACACTTGTACAATTTGAAATGAGAAAAAAGGACTAAAAAGGGTAAAGATTTACTGGTCTAACTTGTAAACCTGTTGCTGCAATTGTATTATTAAGACTGCATGCAACTGAGTATTTTGCGCTTTCTTTGGTCAGAGATACAGTGAATTTTGAATTGAAGCAACACTTAACACTTCCAATGCTGAGGCTACTTTTGTCCAAAGCACAAGGACGCAAAGATTTTGATAACCATCCAAACCCTGTCACATTGGTATTTATTGAATAGCTCTCACTAAGTACTCTCATATGAGTACCCATGTGCCCGGGTTTCAGTCATTTTTCAAGTTTTTTGCATTATTTTGTATTGGTCAAATTAGCCACTACTAGCATGAAGGTAAAGACTGCAACTGCTATTAGAATTTCAAGAGTATTTTTTGTTTTCTTTGGCCTGAGGTGAAATGAAATGTGATTAGAACAGGGACCGACGCTAACTTTTGAAGGCACTTGCCCATTCGGGCAGAGCGTCCCCAAGATTTGCTTGCCCGAAAAAAAATTCAACTTGCCCCCCAAAATGTTATTTTGCACTTTGTTCATTATTAATACAGTGACATCCTATTTTGGATGCCTCTTTAGCATTTTTTATGAGAATAAACTCTACAGAGGCATACAATTTAGAATGACAATCTCACTGTGAAGGGCATTGTTTTGCGGAAATAAAAACGATAATCTCGGTCTAACTTTCGTATGGGGTATTAAAATGGGAATATTGACTTGCCTATTCGGGCTTTTGGATTAGGCCATGAACTTGCCCCAAACTGTGTTTTTTATTGTCGAACTTGCCCCGGGCAATAGGGCAAGCCTTAGCGTCGGACCCTGTTGAAGCAACACTTAAAAGGCTGGAGGGTTTGTTAATGGGGGAGTGCTCATTATTTGTTTGTTGGATATGATGAATTTTGACTCACCGGCATTCAGAGCAAGAGAGGGAGCATACAACACTATAGCCATGTACAGCACCTACAGAAACAAAACGATAAAAACAATCAAAGAAACAATAAGAATATGCTAATCAACTACCTGAGTACACATACTGTAAGTAGCATGGACATAAAAATAAAGAATAAAGCAAAGATATAAAAACTGCTTGGAAACCGTTAACCAATCCAACCAGTGAAGTTCAACCTCTCAGGGCTCGACACTAACGGCTATCTTACTGCCCTGGGCAGGCAAATATTTCAAAATGGCTGAAGGGCAGCTAAAAAAACAGAGTGTGCCTGCCCTACGTGGCAGGTAATATTTCATCATGTAACTTCAGAGATACTAAAACACAAGGGAAATCCAATACTTTTTCAACAGTACAGATAAAGCTCTAGCAGGAAAACATTTAATTGGTACAAGTACATACAGAAAGGTCACTTCCATGTTCATTCTATGACACCTTTTGCAGGGCTGATCAAAATGTTGTCAGAAAGGTAGAAAAAAAATTAACCTGCCCTACTTGGCAAGTGCCTTCAAAAGCTAATGTTGAGCCCTGCCTCTATTTGGAGAGAAATCCTGCAATTTTCTATTGGGAAAATACATCTGTTTCAATCATTTGGTGAAAGTAACATGTATAAATACAATAAATAAATCTTATCTTACATATTAGTGTGGACCACTTGTCTATAGAGATCAGTCCTCAATTATCCTCATAGATGAAAAAATGTATTTCACCAGACTATCAACAACTCACCAATCTAAGTTCAATTCAATTTTAATTTCTCCTGAATGCCAGCGAGTGAAAATTTAGAAAAATGTTTGAAGTTGAAATTTTGTAAAAATTAGTTTAATAAATTTTGTGACTTATATTAGAATGCAGATTATACTTTGTGCCATTATGTGCATAGTGTCTGAGAGTACTTCTTATGACTCTCTCATAAGGTCTAAAAAAAGTTGTTTGTTTCCTGTAACCCTACCCTAACAAGTCTTTATTCAAAAATATACCTACCCAAAAGTTTTTTCGCCCTTCCTACTCCCAATCAACGTAAAATATGCATTTAACACACATTTCCGACCAAAAAAATAATGAAAAGAATATGTTTTTACCGATCTACCTATCCTACTTTTTTTCGGACCATTACAGGAAACAAACAATTTATTTTTTTAGGCCTTATCTCATTAAACCATTTGCATACATGTATTTTCACACTATTGTAGTCAATACCAGGCAATTTCTAACCCTTTCAATACTGAGGCTGCTTTTGTCCAAAGCACAAGAAGCAACATTTTAAAAAAACATCTAAAACCTGTCATGTTGGTATTCATCGGATAGCCCTCGCTGAGTACTCTCAGATGAGTACCCATATGCCATACTTTCAGTCATTTTTCAGGTTTTTTGTATCATTTTGTATTGGCCAAATTAGCCACCAGCAGCATGAGGGTTAAGATCAACACGGCATGCCATTAAGCCTATTGTTTTCCATTGTCTACATAAAGTGTCTCGTTTCTAATCCCCTCACTCAGACACACTATCAAGCACACATTAACCCAGTTCCTATAATACAGTACAATGACGACAATTAATTCCTGCACTAAATGCGTGGGCGGCCCGGGCTTAGTACACAACCAAATTCTGAAGTTTCCCAGGAATGGATGCACGGATGACCTCACAACTGAACATACAGTACAGTACAGACATTAAATTCCTGCACCACTCGACCAGACAACGGGCATGCGGTTAAGTACTATGCCCGGGCTGTCCAAGCATTTAGTGCAGGAATTAAATGTTGGAACTGGCAGATAGGTGCAAGAATTAAATGTCTTTATAGTAAAATTATATTATTCTGCACATTTTCTGGTGAATGCAAACACTTATACTGTGACAGTTACATTTTATAGCGCCTGAAGATCTTACCAGGTGTCGTCTTGAATTATGATGCTTTTCATAATAACCATGGAATTTATCAGAAATTCACAAAATATTTAACTTGGCCATGGGTGCTACCCCTTCAACATTTAAGGACTTGAAAAACATGACTTTATTGCCCAGACATGATTTGAGGGTGTGAAATATCTCCTTGAGGACAAATGCGTATTTATAAATAATAGCTTTCATCAGTTTTTCTGTGCAAGATAATTCAGCCATGGGGCTGCCACTTCAATGTTTTATGGCCTTAAAACATGATTTTATTGGCCAGACAGGAGTTAAGGGTGTGAAATATCTCCTTTGGACTGCTGCCCTAGCTGCACCTGAGTATTTATAAACCATTGCCTTCAGCAGTTTTCCTGTGCAAGACCATTCAGCCATGGGAGCTGCCCCTTCA